>JAOWBH010006221.1:0-16448 GCA_028566215.1 Silene coronaria
ATCCAATATACTCAAGAGGGGAGGAGGGAGGAGGGGGGGTGAATTGAGTATGTAAAGCTTTTTAAATTTAAACTAAAATCTAATGCCGTAAACAATACGTTAGGGTTTATTAATTAAACCTTACCTATTGTCTATTCGAAACGATGAACAAGGGCAAACAATTTTAATAAAGAAAGGTGACACACAAGATTTTGAATTGGTTACGTTTCACAAATCGAAACCTACGTCCACTATTCTCGATTAATAACTTTAGTACCTTTCTACGAATTACAAAATTATCAATCCACTCGTACAACTAACCCTAGTTGCAACTCACTTGAGTATCCTCTGATACTCGACTATCTTACGTTAATAAGAGAGTATTTCAATCGTTCTTATAACGTTCACACAATTGAACAAGTAAGAACTAATTTTAATACTATAACCCAATAACGTAATGAATTAAATAACTTGCAATTATAAGGCACAACTTTTGGAATATTAAACGTATGAAATATGAAAATACTTAACGGAATTTTCTTTGCAAGACACTGTTTCGGTTTTTGTAGGAGTAGGCTCTTGTATTTATACTATAAGTAATACTTATAAAGCCCTAATGATAGTAAAAACCTAATGAGCCGTCAACCCTTATTGTGCCGTGGATTAGGGTTCGAATATTCAAACCCTAGATGAGGCTTAATCTAGGTTTTCCTGGCCATTAAGAATACTATCTTCTAACGTGATAAAATCAACTATCATCCACGGGCTTAACTATAAACAGAGACCCATTAGTCTTGTTCATTCTATATTAAACCCTAGAGCATAATAGCCACCACTTGGTTTAGGGTTTTGAATAAATTTCATATCTTAGATAGCATGACAACCCATAAGTTGTTTTACTAACCAATAAGATGTTCAAGTTATTTCATCCTACATCCATGTTAGATTTTGTGAGTAAATTACTCTTTACAAAGATTCAATTCCGTTTTATAAAGTTTTGCTTCTTTAAAAACTATTTTGTGCCTTATTAACATGCAGCCCTAAAGTTATAAGTAATTAGCCCATAACCTTAGACTAAGCTAGTAAAGTTATTGTAAAACTTACTATAACTTGACTATGCTTGAATTGTTCAAACCATACCGTCAAAGGAAGACACCTAAACTAAATGCTTCCATGATGTCTTCGATTATGTATCTTGATATTAATTCTGCAAACCAAGATCTTGAATGTCTTTGTGCATCTTGAGTATGCTTGATCATCGTAGAAGATCTTTAGATTCCAACATCTTGAAGTTGTAGAGTTATAGTATAAATAGGTGTAACTTCAAGCTCATTATCTCGTTGATACTTCAACCTTTGATTGTAAATTATATGTCTCTAAGTTATAACCTTCAGCTTTTGATTGTCTTCATATTATAGTATTTGACTTCCTAAGTTATACTACTTTGAGATATAACTTCCAGTATGCTAACGTTGTTTCTATTGAGTAGACAATCACATGATAACAAACATTACGCACATACAAATAGATTGTCATCATCAAAACTCATAAGCATATAAACAAGTCATAGTACGATATGGTCCAACATTCGTCATGTCAAGTCACTCGGCCGAGTGGAACTTTACTCGGTCGAGTGCAAGCGGCACTCGGCCGAGTGCTCACTTGTAAGATCACAATGCTTTGTCTCTAAGTATACAACATCCATCTAAAGGCAAATCTGAGTTATTCCTGATTCAATTGGTAGCCCAACCTATTAAATTAAACAAGTACTTATACAATCTATGGCATTATGGCCACCATACATCCTACCAAAGAAACAAATCCAACCGTAACCGTTATCGTACAACCACAAATTTTATAAAATTAAAAAAATTTCATCAATTTTATAAAAATTAACAAATTTTCTTCAAATAAATCATGACTCAACTATTTTTGGGATCTCTTATGGTAGAGACCCGACCACACCCTTGACACGAGGCTACCCCTGCTTCTTCTTCTACTCGCCTTGGCCTTTCCCTTGCTCTTGCCCTTACTCTTACAGCCATCTTCAGAGTCATACCATGCGACCACCTTGCCAGTCACAACCATGCGATCACCGCTATCGCCGTCATCACTAGATTGTTGGGATTGTTGGCGAGGTTCTTGTTGTGGGTTGTATCGGGGTTGGTAGCCCCAACCTTGCTCTTCTTGGGGTTGTTGGCCCTAACTCGGTCCTTGTTGATCCTTGGATTGGGGTGGTGTGTGGTATCCCCACGCTTGTTGCTCCGGTTGGTGGCGAGGTTGTTCCCATTCTCCCGTTTTCCCAAAAGCGTTGCTTCCCCCTCCTTGTTCCCAACCATCAATAGTGGCACCCCTGTCCCCAAAGAATTCGGTCCCAATAGCAAAGTGATCCCCCGCCCATGGTCCAAGCAAGTGCCCATAACCCTTGGGAACCCGAGTTTCCCAATCCCTAGGCTCTATCCCGTAAGCATGGAAGACACCGGTGTCGTCTCCCTCGCGAGTCCAAAAACTAGGCGGGTGCAAGGGTTCTGCCCCTTGTCTCAAAGAAGCCTCATACTCCAATCTAATAGAAAGGCCTTGGTTAATGCGGCAAGTAAGATCGTCCAATCAGGCCCTAAATCCAAGGTCGGTGGGAACCTCCGTGCAAACACTAGCTCGGTGGGGGTGTCGCACAGACGGGTGGCGGTGAAGGTGTACGACCCATCCTAGATATCTCAAGGCTGGTCGGAGAAGGGGCACGAGCAGGGCCGTCCACGTAATTAATATCAAAGGTGTGTTCCCGGGAAAATGTGGCAATCGGGTCACCCGGGTCGGGTTTGGGCCGGGTCAAGTCGGGTTCGGATCTTGTTGGTTCGGGTCAGGCTACCCTTTTGGGTCGAGTCAAGTTCGGGTCGGGTCGTTATCGGGCCGTGTCATTTTGGGTTAAATGATGTATCAGGTAGGGTCGGGTTTGGGTCGGATCGTTATTAGGTCCGGTTAATTTATTGCATTACTTCAATATTTTAGCGTTAAGTTTTGTTTTTAGCCATTATTTGGTTGAGTTACTCCATTATTAAGCCAAACATATCAATTAGAACCACTAAATCACTTTTATTTTGATCAATAATAAGTTTAATAATTGTCGCGTCATCAATTTAATCGTATCAAACTAGCCAGCTTTACCCACACTCGCCACATGACCCGTGGTGGGTTGAACTTTTCGAACCCGCACCCGTCCCACGGGTACCCGTTGACTCGCCGAATTACCTTTTTGTCATAAAAAAAATTTAAAAGTATTATTGTTGAATAAATACATTCTAGTCTCGTACAACTTATACAAATACATCTCTACAAAGTGGTCAAAAATAATTTAGCATTCAATTAACACATGCATGCAATAGCATGCACAAGTGGAAATACTTGCAAGATAACAAAATACTAACCCGTAAAAAAAAGCTGTATAAAGTGATATGCATTAAGTAATGTGATTTCTCTTTAAGATCGGTTTAGACTTTATTTTTTGAAATTTAGTGTATAGATAAGTGAGTCGAAGATAGGTAAGGCGGGGACATGCAAGGTGGGATGGGTGTGGAGCGGTGTGGGTATGGGGCGAGTCTCATGTGATAAGCGCCCTCGCGACGGAGGACACTTTTGATACCCACCCTACCACTCAACAAATCATTACCCGCATCCGCCCCAAGTGGGGTGGGAGCGGGGCGAGACCCGTCGAAACACGCCCGAATGACATACATAATTATTGGTAATGAGTTTTCGAACGGAAACAAGGTTTTTAATAATATTAGGGGCATGATGTACATTTTTAATAGGACAGGGGGGAAGGGAGACGTTAATTGTTTAACACCACAACCAAGAATTGGAATTTCAGTACAATTACTGACTCTTATTTTACGATTAGCGCTCAAATTAAAATAAGAAGAAAGGGTATCATCGTTCGACGTCATATGGGACGATGCACCAGTATCTATATACTAATTATCGTCCGGCTACTGCGGCATCATTGTTTGTATAATGGATGCAAGATCAGTAAGTACCAATACTCCTTGAGGGAACTAATAATCTGGGATTGAGCAAGAAAAGCATGAGGTCAGGGTCCGAGAATATTGGGGCCGCGGTTTGAGGCATGAGGTGCCCAACCCGTAGCAGGATAAATATGGACGCGGAGGAGCATCCCACACCTGTTGCCGTTGCCACGTTGATGGCGTCAAAGGGACCCAAGTCTAAGGATTGGGTCGTGTTCCATAAGATTGGTGCTGATCAGAAATGTTCTTCGAATTATTAGAGGCTTGATTGGAGGACGAGCCCTCACTCCCATTATTCTTTCCACGATAGTTCTTCCCTCGACCCCCTTTATTGCGATTATTATTGCCCTGATTGTTATTGCGATTGGAGATCTGGTCAGGGTCCGAGAAGATGGGTCACGGCCAGGGACGAAGCTAGAATCAAATTTAAGACAGGGCCGAAACTTTTATCATGTCTATATTCATAATAATTATTTCTAACAACTTGTGTCTTTTAATATAAATTTGTAACTTATTAAACTACTATGTTAACCTTTTTAGCATTGATTTTGACTAATTAACTAAGTGATAGAAAAGGTCAACAAAACAATAAGGAAATTCAACTATTCGATTTAACGAAAAAATAGACAAACTTAACAGAAAAGTGAATTAAATTTCAACAGAATAAACTCCCTTTGATAAATTAATGCTTCTTGATTATATAATAATTCAACATAAAATTTAATGGAAAAAAAAGAAATTGATTTCGATATCACAAAAACTTAAGAGAGACGGTCTCTCAATAATCGATATTGAGAGACCACTCACATGATGAGTGGAGAGAATTATTTAATTTATATTTTTCATCTTATGTCTCTCATTAATTTAGCGAAAGACGGTCTTTCAAGAGACTTACTGGATCGATATTACCTTTAACTAATCGATGCGTGGTTCTAATTGAAACGATCATATTGTACTGTAGTATGAACATTGAATTATACACACTTAAATCTTAAATTTATGTTTGGCGTCTTTTGTAATTTTTAGCAACTTTGTAAAATATGGTAAAAATAATTAATATGGAATGAAAGTAATTATGTCATTAATTAATACCACACATTATGCCTTTCAAGTTTTCTATACGTGAATTAATATGGAAGGAGAAAGGTTGAGCTATTGAGAGTAATTGTAGTCGTAATTGCCGCTTAATTTTTTTTCCAAGAATACTAACCCGGACCATGGCCCGTTGGGCCCAGGAAGAGCTTCGTCTCTGGTGGTATAGACATATATTGTACTTATTGTGCTCATATTTACCCCATTTTAATAAAATACTCCTCATATATTAGAGAAATGAGGTGGTCAATCTTAAATTTAAAGACGTATAGTATCGTCTTAAATGAGAATTTGGGTAAAAATGAGGTGGGGGACGGTTTGATGGTGAATGGTTGAATGGTGGCGGAGGAAATGACGAAAATAGCCTTGGTAATTAAAGGGAATTTAACGGACAATGTGACAGTTGAGAGAGATGTTTTTTTAGCAGCTTTTTTTTTGTTGGGACATGTGATAGTGTCGGGTTGAAGGGCGATTTTTATGACTAAAGCTGCCTTTGTTAAACTATGTCTCGTTTCGGGGCACGTGTCCCACTATCACCTTTTTTATTTTTATTTTTTCCATTTTTTTTGGTTTTTATTAAATCTACTAATGTAACTTGACCTAAAACTACCAAAATTTTAAAAAAATGTTACATGAGATAATCAAAATTAGAGAAAATTTACAAAACGATATGAATATTGGAGTGGCTAAATTAACTATCCAAGTAACAACCGAGTAAGTAAATGGCGACTCGAATCTCGATTATGAATCGTCACCACTCTTAAAGTGTCCTTAAATGTTCAAATATTTATTTATTTTTAAGAAAAAGATAATTAAACTTGATAATAACCTTGACATAATGTTATTGATACAAAAAAATTAGTTGACACATACAAAATATATACAAAGTATTATTAAACCAATTTAACAATGAATAAAATAAGTTTAACACAACTCCCTAGCCAAGAACTACAATTCTATTTACAGTAAGTCTTGCTTGCGACGGGTCGGATTTTAAGACGAGTAGTTTGTGAGAGGAAATGAGTAGAGAGGACAAAGGAGGGACCCCCATGTATGTGCTTCTCCACTCACCCTAAATGAGTTTTTGTGAGAGAATAAGGTATCCGTCACTTATTTGTGACGGATACCTTCCGTCACAAATAAGAATTTGTGTTCTATTTAACTGATTTGTAAATTATACTCGTATATAAATTAAGCAAGTGATTATTAGGGCAGCATTAACACCTCTTGAAAACGCCTACGTACAAATACAAAACGGCGAGCGAAGTATATAACTGTTGTCGACGTTGACACCCGAATTTACCTCAAAAAACAACTACAAAATTAGAATAATTTGATAATATGCTCTCATAAAATCGAGTTGCATAAGGAATTTTCAAGTGATATTATTATCAATACCCTATTTTTATTGAGCCAATATGACCCGATTTAGGCCCTATTCTTTCTGATTTAATTTCAATTCAGCTTAGCTCTATTATGTTCTGTTCTGTTCAGTTCAGTTCAGCTTAGTTCAGCTCATCTCTTATTCACAAATTATCTCTTATTTCAGCTCAGTTCAGTTTTATTCAGTTCAACTCAATTCAATTCAGTTCAGTTCAACTCGTATCAGCCGAAAAGAACATGACCTTAATATACCTTCATATAACTCGAACTAGAGTAGAATAACCATGCCTATAATAGATCCAGGTGATCAAAAATTTGTCTATAAAAGGTCTAATAATTGGACCTTACCATCTCCTTTGGCCATTTCCATTCATACTTCTCTTTAATATAACTCGTGCTTTCACTTTATCTTTTTCCATTTTGTTGTTAATATGCTTCTTTTGTTTTCTCCTACGTTACAAACATAAATAGATTTGCTATCTCTTTTTCGCTTTTGTCCCTTAACATTAATTTCATGCTTTTTTCAGTGATTCTATTATTCTATATTATTTCAAGTTTTTTTTTAAAAAAAAAACTATAATGTATGCACAACTTATCTACAAATTAAATAAATTAGTATACAGCTAAGTTTTGTTCCGGTATCGTTATTTTTAATGTGTTTATTTCATTTTTTTAATTTGTAATGTGTATTACGACTTCTTAGACTTAGGCATCGTTCTTTTGAATTGAATAGAGTTGAATTGAGCTAAAAAGAGTTGAACAAAGTGAAGTGAGCTCAACGAGAGTTAAAGTGAGCTTAACCGAATGTAATGGAAATGGAACTAAAGTGAGTTAAATGATAATAGAAAAGAACACAGTACCGCCTTACTAGGAGAGCAACAAAACAAGGAATAATTGACAAGGACGACCGTCCTCTACATAGAAACCTAAAATCTTTTTTCAAACTTGAAATGTTGCGAATATTATCATTATTAATATTTTCAAATTATAATCCTGCACAAATTTTTGTTTAAAACCCCGGAGTATTCGACTTAATCTTAACGGTTCGTCAACTAGAATGCTACTTATATAGATAAGACAAAAACAAATTAAAATGCTTAGATATTAGCAAAAGACTTGTCTTATCTATACAAGTGATATGTTATTTGACCCGTTTTATCTTAAGGCAGACATATCCGTCTTAAAAGAGACTTTATTGATAATCGTTATATAGCTAGCTTCTTAAACGAGTATAGTTTTTGTCATAAGCTTGTAATCAACACATTTTTACTACAGGCGGTCAAATGCGCGCTTAGGGAGGTCACGAGATAGATTATCATTATTTATTGACATACGAACATGCATGTACACGGATTTTGGGTTGGTTCAATTCATGGGCATGTCCTTTGTAAATTTTTGAAAATACATTGTTCAATGCCGCTTTATTAGCAGGCAGCACAGACAGAACCAAGAGGACGATCTTCCCGTCCATGAACAACTCTAATTTTTACAACTTGAATTACTAACACAATTATTTAGCTGAATAACGAATAACACAGATAATAACTAGAATTAGAATACCATGCATGAAACATTGAAACCTAACCCATCATAATATTACTTAATCTTTTGGAGGTTTATAGTTTGTAATCATTTGTATTAACCTTAATATCACCATATATATCAACCTTCACTATAAACAAACCAGATGAAAGTTTTGAATTTGCATGCGCAATAACTAATTCAAAGGAGAAGGTAATAATTAAGAATTAACAACCATCATTTAAAGATAAGTTAAATTATTAATTAATCTTCCAAGAATTGAACCAACTCATACAAACTAATACAAGTGTCGACTATCACAAATACGTATTCAAATACGGAATATTTTAAAACAAGAGTATTTGTCTTAACATTAAAACAAGTCGAATAACATAAACATTAAACAAGATAAAAGTAAAATGCGTAGTTATTAATAGCATAAAATTACCCTATTACAAGCGTAGCTAGTCTTACTCCGTCTTAATATTCAAACGGTCAAATATCATCTTATATACTAAAAATTGAGAGAGACGGTCTCTCATTAAGTTATTGAAAGACCAATATTCTGTACCCATCTATTTGTTTTCGTGACCCCGTTATTATTGATCGTGACATAGTAATTTCGTACCTATTTACATAATAGATGTACTCATTTTATCTTTAATCATGATTTGTACCTATTTTATTACCTTAGTACCAGTTTTTCTTAAGATTGTAAAATAGTTTCTCAATAAGTTTTATTGAGAGGTCGTCTCTCAGAAAACCTACTCCATCTTATATGATACTCCCTCCATTTTTCTATTTTCCTCCCATTTCTCTAATATATGTGAGAGGTATTATCTAAAAGAGGAAGAAAACAGAAAAATGGAAAGAGTATAAGATAATTTTTCTTTTCTTTTCCATATACAGTCTACTTTTATCTTATTTATATCACATGAGTTATCATCTTTAAGATAAATACCCATCCTAAATGAGAATGTTATATACAAATAAAATAATTTTTAATCAATCTGTTATAATCTTTTTTTTTTTTTTTTGATAAAATGTAAGTATATATCAAAAAATGGAAACCCGTAATCCGTTATAATCTTAAGACAAATATTTTGTATAAAAAGGTTTTTTTCAAATGGCTAATTGATCTACTACAAACATTCTTTTTCACTGCTCAATACAGAAATAACAATAATTTCACAACACCTTTTAAAATAAAATAATATATATTAGTAAAACCACAGATTAGCTGACATATACAGTCATTGTAGTCACCTTTTTATCTCTTTTACAAAGGCAAACATTCCTCCATCCTAGATGATAATAATAATAATCATAATCATACTCTTTTGTTTAGGTGTATGAGTGTGATTGATTCATACATCTAATGACTATTTTATTTATTAATTAATTACCATAATGTGTAATTATTACATTTAATTAGTTGAATTATATTGGAATGAGGGCAAATTAGTGGTGCTAATGTGGTATAGTAGGTCTATGATGAGTGACTACTATATGTCTATATGTGAGCTTGAGCATGTAAAATTGCATATGTAATATACGTATGTACATGACGTATGATCATTTTATGTGTCTAGAAGCCTAAAATGGGACAAATAAGGATCACCATCTTCTACTAATAAAAACTTGTGTAGACGTCGGCTAATCTAGTTCTTAATAAAGTCCTAATAAATGATATTCATAACCTGCCCGACGCAGTGGTTTTACTATAGTATGGCGAGAATACACCTATGCCCTTTTTACTGGTTATGGAAATTAAAGGGCAGAACAGTCCGTTGACAAACAATTCCAGTGTCCCAGGAAGTTTTGCCGTGAATTTAGGGCTGTCTTAAAATTTTACCCCGTTATTAGTATTGTATTTTTTCTTAGGTCTCCTAATTTTTTTTTTTCTAGACGTATTTTGTTTTATTGATAGATAGCCTCAAAAGTTTGTCCTTCCTAAGGAGTAAGAATTATGATATCGCAACTAAATTGATCATAACGTACTTTACTCCCGGACAATAGTTATAGTTGTAAAAAAATAAAGTATTACTCGTATTACAGTCCAATAATATGTATTGTGTATTGGACAACAGGGTAATGTACAACATTTTAAGGTAATATTTTCAAATTCGGTATAATTTAATTCTATCAATGTGAAATTAAGATTTTAATAATGTCTAGTGATATGATTTTGTTTATCAAAATGATGTACCTAGGAAGTTAAACTTGTAGGTATATTTTGGGGTCTTGAATCATGCCGGATGTTTTTTTACTTTTTTTTTTTTAATTTGATATTTTATTATTTGTAGTGAAAAACTATTCGAATGTACGAAAATAGGTGATAAATCAAATTCAAATGATTGAGAAGAGATTTTCAAAAAATGAGTCTACCACAATAACAAAGATTAACATTCTTTGATTTTTGAAATTGTCCAACTTTTAAAATTTGTAGGATTATTTCAATCAAATGAGGCAATTATTATAAGAATTAAAGTGCATATTATTTTGTTTAAGATTAATCATTCAAAAATATAATTTATAAATTAAACATAAAATAACTTCACTCATCATAAATAAATCTTAACTCTTTCTTCATTCAGTTTAGCTTACGAAATTTTTTGTCAATAAACTATTCTTATTTCTTACTTCTTAGTATAAAAATAAATTATCTTAGTATTTTACCAAGAAAAGTTCTAATATTTTTTTTAAAATTAAATTATATAAAATGTCTGGCTTGATAATTAAAATAAATAAAATACTCCCTTCACACATTAATGTTCTTTACATTTCATTAAAATAATACTCACATACAATAGAGAAATGAAAAGAACATTAATGTGTGGAAATGGAGGCTAGGGAGTAGTTTATACTGTAGTAATAAAGTAACAAAATTTAATTAGCACAAATTCTTATTTCGTATTTGTGACTGTCGATATCCGTTACATGCTTGTAACGGGTAAAATAATACTTCCTCCATTCAACTTCATTCTACCTATTTGCTTTTTCACGTTTGTCAACGCGTGTTTTATGAGTTAAATATCGTTAGTTACGTATTTGCGAAAATTATAAATGTCAGATATTTTTAATATACTCGTGAAAACGAATCAAACTAGATCTCACATGAATATATTTTCACTTATGTATCGAGAGAAAATTGAAATTGAATACTAATTTGTGAATAGTGTACAAAAATAATGCTCAAAAATAAAATATTTATCGTTTTGGGTCGGTTTGAAAAATATTTGTTAAAATAGTGTCCACGTAGACTCGAAAAAACTTAACCTGGAACACGGAGGAGACACGTCATTCGAAATGGCGTGATATGGGTAAAACAAGAAATGGAAAAAAAAAAGAGGAGACACACCATTGCAAATGGCGTTTATGTTTGACGAGACCCGCCATTAGCAACGGCGTGTTCATTTCTGCAACCTCCATCCTCCATTCAGCCATTACAAATCCACCGGCACCAACATCCTGCCCTCTTCGCATCTCCTTTTTTCGGTGACTTCCACAAAAAACCAGATGATACATCTTTTCGGCTCTTTTCATTCAAGCCCGCAACGAGGATCACATCCATTAACAAGCCAAACGATTGGAAGTCAAGGGTCGATTGGTGATTGAATTTGGGTCTTGTGATGAGAGTAGCAGGCGATACTTGTGGTCGATTTTGGCCGATTGCGGGACGGTGGGTGTGTTAAGGTTATGGGTTTCGACCAACTAACGTTAGACCAGCATGAATCATCCCTAACCTCCATCATGATTCCATTGCTCTTCTACTTATCTACCTTTTATAAAATTGCAATTTAATCAATCAAATAACCAACAAACTCATAATTAAATTAAATACCTTTATTATTCAATCAAAAAGATCTGATCCACACATATAAGATATACCCAACAAAATTGGATTAATGTTTTGTGAGGATTGATATTACAAAAAATCAAATCCATGTATCAATAAGGGATTCATTAATCGTTCTTTGTGTAGCTACTAATGGGCAAAAGAGTGAAGTGACTCGGTGGTTGAGTTGTGGTGAATTAATGCTGCAAATTTGGCTATGGTATTGTAGCTTTTGGGCGGTGTGTTGAGTTGCAGAGAAGGGAGCAAAGAGAAAAGAGCAGGGAAAGAGTATTACTTTTGTTTCTGGTTTTTACCTTAAACACGCCCTTTGGAATGGCGTGTTTCCCGTTCGTAAATTTTCCGATCCTACGTGGACACCATTTTGACAAATACTTTCAAACCCAACCCAAAACGATAAATATTTTATTTTTTAGCATTATTATCAACACAAAATCTCACTTGTGACGGAAGGTAGAGACGGATACCGTTTCCTCTCACAAAATACCCATTTAGGGGTAAGTGGGGAGCACATGGGGGTGCCCCACCTTGGCCCCTCTCTCCCTTTTGTGAGAGGTCTCTACCTTGTGACGGGAGTAGCCCGTCACAAGCAAGCCGGGTTGTTATATCAAAGAGCTATATTGTGTGATAAGTTGGAATTTGTCCTCCTTGTGCAAGTTTCAAAGAATACATTAAAGATTGCGATTACTGGAGCCGAGTTACAAATTAAGAATCCATGGCACGGACGGATTTTCCTTTGATAAATTTTACATTTCAATATAATTCAAGATATGACCTAGAAAAATATAATATATGGTTATTTTATGTGAATAATCCAAACTAAGCCCCTCTTCTTGTATTAATCAAACTACGGTTTAGTTAAGAAAAATCCAATCTTTTACATCATTTAACTTCTAGTAAACTGACGCCATTATTTACCTTTTATGATCGGTTTCCTATCAAGTCATTGTTATTATTTTCTTTTTTTTTCATGCTCCTTTATATCTTCTTCTTCCCTTTTACCCTTATTTGTTCATTCTTCATTCTCTTTCATAATTCTTCATTTCTTCTTAATTTAATCATTCTTGACCTCTTATTATTCTTCCCTTTTCTTTGTTAATTCTCTCTCAAATTTATGGTCCCTCATCTAATTTCACCCATTATACACCATACCAAATTCATCTTTATCAAATGAACCACCATTAAGAATTTCAAAGTATCCAATGAATTAACCTAAATAACAATCGCAAACATTACTAAATAGCAACAACAATAATTGAAAATCCAAAAAACACATTATGATTGATTTGGTGTAACACCCCCGATTACCCGGCCAAGGTAACTGAAGGTGTTACCATCTCGGTTGCCCGAGGTAGTGTTTCAAAACTCCAATAAAAGAACATTTTATAAATAATACATGTTTAATGATTACAACATGTGAATGAAATAAAATACAACTCGTTATATTCTAATTATCAACCATAACTATGTGGACACCTCCAACTCGTGGTGCGGCCCCAAATTCCGAGAACGTCAAACACAACCTGTCAAACAATTTGCTCCCCATATGATCGAAACCATCATATGGATCATAGTAGGCCACCCCAGAAATAGGCGACAACACAACACAGAAACGTCAGTCTCAATAATACGATAAGCGTGAAAGACAATAATATGATTAAGATACGCAACATAAATATGATATGCAACTAGAGATGCATCACAATGGTCATACCTCCATACCAAAATCTCCAACACCGGTGTCAAGGACGCACCCACGACACCCACAACTCGGTGACGGTACCGCAGCATCGCTCACCCCCACTACCCGGACTGCAGTCCGAAACAAGTACCGGAACCCACCCAAGTACGGGCCCGGGCGCTAACCGGACCCCTGCCAGACGTTACGGCTCACCGTAAGTCTCTCCATACTCAAGTTATTAATGTGCACATCCCTATTGGGGTGGGAAGCCCCAATAAACAACCTAAGCGTAAGATGGTCTCCCAACCGTCTTACGTCTCCTCAACAACCATAAGAACACGCCATATCCAACCCCCAACATAACATCAACATACAAATATGCACGATATACATCAACAATGCAATCATAAATAATTCATTTCATGTATCATCAATCTCGTATCATAATGTCTCATGTATCACAACATGTTACCAACATCAATTATCCAACATTTCTCATATTCGATTATGCATTTATCATGATATCAAATCCTCCATTCTCATACGCATGTTATAATGCACCCAATATCCCAATTTAACCCTACTTAACATTTCAACAATTCCTTAATCATGTTATAATGCAACTACCATAATAACAAGAGATTGACTATGCATGAACATCGACATATACATATTAATTATTGAAACCGAATCGCATCCAACCCGATTCCGTCTCATAAAACAGTCTCATCCTACAATACATAATAACTATCATAATCAATCTCATACTATTACACTAACCAAAACCCCTTATTCATACTCATTAATTACTCACTAAACTAATTAAAATCACTAATTAACAAATTATATAAAAAAATCTCAAAAGTTAGGGTTAAGAGAAGATGTAAATCTATCTTACAATGGTGAATGAAGGATGAATGAGGTGGAATAGTCTTCATTCCAAGCTTAGAATCCATAAAAATATGTTTAGGAGAGTTTTAGAGAGAAAGTAGAGTGTTTAGAGAGAAAGGGAAGAAGGTAAGAAATGAAAGGATAAGGTGAAAATCTGAAATAAAACCTGTCTGACACAATGACACTCGGCCGAGTGACCGAGTCACTCGACCGAGTGCACTCAACTCGGTCCCTCCCAGAGTCTTACTCAGTCCCTGAAACACACTTGGTTGGTCAATCTACTCTCATACGAGGTCGATAAGATTCATATTAAGTCTGATGGTCCACTCACTAATCTCAATTAACGTATCTTAATCCTCTCACTAATACCGAGTATACAATTGAGATTTTTGATTGAAAAAAATTCGAAATTGATTTAGGGTTTTTTTATTGAAAATCTGCAAAAAATTGAAACACAAAAAACACTACAATTGAAACACCAAAAAACACACAAATTAAAACCCTAAATTAAAAACAAAAAAAAAAGAAAATAAATCAAATAAAGATACTTACATTTGCCATGGCACTGAAACTTTTTGATTGATTTCGCAAAGATGAATCCTCGTGATTGATTTAGGTAGGTTGATTTAGACATTATTTTAGGGATTTTGAATGATTAGGCGTTTTGAATAGGGTTTTAAGAGGAATAGACATTTTGGGTAAGATGAGGTTAGTGAAAATGGGGGAAGAACATAGGGTAATTAGATTAATATTCAAGGGAAACCGGTTCTTAAGGTTGCCCTTCCATTAGTTTACTAGAAGTCAAATGATGTAAAAGATTGGATTTTTCTTAGTTTAAACTGTAGTTTGGATTAATATGAGAAGATGGGGTTTAGTTTAGATTATTTCCATGAAATTAAGCAAGTTTGACATAGTTTTATTTCATAGAAAATAAAATTTAAATTGTAAATAAATAATGTAGCTCGGGCAACTAGGGACACCAAAACTAGTTTAACACATAACTAAAAAAAACATGATAGACATCGAACTTCTTTGGTAATAGACATCAAATTTTCAACCAATGTTAAGTGGAGTGATGTCCATTATAGGATCAATAGACATCAGACTTAAGTCTGATGTCTATTTATCAATAGACTTAAGAGTTTTATGAAAATCAGATGTCTATATGTCTATTACACTACAACAAAAACAAGGGATGGTGACGGAAGAATCCGTCAGTAATTAGCTTTTCCCGTCTATAAATAATCAAAAAAAGCGGATTGACTAGTTTGTGGCTGGTTGAAATGCAGCGGAGAACGGTGATTTGAAGTCGGGTAGAGATGAGCATCTGACGGAGGAACAGTTGTGTTGATCGTTGTCGATGCCGTCAATGCTTTCATGGTTGTCTGGTGGGTTGATGTTGAATTAGTGTCAGGGCCGGCTAGCCGGCTGCCGGGTTGGTGGCCGGCACCGAGCACATCAACAAAAAGAGCTAGATTATCTAGTGTACTCCCAACCGGGGTTGGGCCGGTAGTAGGGGACCAGGCTGGTTATGTGTGGTGGCTTGATTCGACTCGATTTCGGTTCCGAGCTTGAATTGTTGTGGTGCTTGTATGAATGGTGATTGATTGCTGCATTGCAGGTGCGAGAAAGGAGTGAGCAGCTGCGGGTTTTCGGCTTGGATTTTGATTCCGAGCTTGGTATTTGAAGATGAAGATGGTGGGTAGCTGATCAGAGGTGACGGAGATGAGCTATGGTGTCGCACGATGTTGTCGTTATGATGATGGGTGAATGGGGGTGATTGGTGATGGTATTAAAAGACAAGGCATTGAAAATGTTTACTTAGGGTGTGTTTGGATTGAAAGATTTGGAGGGAAATGAGGGGAGGAAATTGGAAGGATTAGAAATCCATCGTTTGGTTGGCAAAATGAAGGTAAGGGATTTGGAGGGGGAGGAAAAATGGATCCCTTCATTTCCTTCCTACAAGGTAAATTATTTCCCCACCAACATAGGTAAGATTTGGAGAGAAAATCACCTTTTCTATTTT
>JAOWBH010006332.1:0-16445 GCA_028566215.1 Silene coronaria
ATAATATTACCATTTATAATATTTCAACTGGGATGCGTCAAGATTTTAAGGGGATGAGACACAAGATGAGACATAAAAGTGGGACAGTTGATCTCTACTGATTAATTAGGGGATAATATTGTATAATAACAAAAATTAATTAGTGGGGACCAATTAATTAAAGATTAAATATTAGATAGTAGAAAGTGTCTTAGGCGGAATTTTTTTAGATTTGTTAATCTTTTGGTACATAGAAGAGAATTAAATAGGTACAATTGTTATGAAAACATGTACCAAATAAAAGAGTCATTTTGTGTCATAATAAAAAATAATAAAAGGGGTACAAAAATTAAATAAAGGGATATAATAAAATGGTTTTTCAATAACTTAGTGATAGACTGTATCCCAAAATATTTGTAAATTATTAATTAAATAATTATTTCACTGATTTGGTAAAGGGAAATAGGGAGTACATAACAAGCACATAATTGTATTGGATGGTGCAACCTTCACTATAGTTTAAAACTCCTCAATAGTATTTATATTATGTCATGGAATTAATTGCATTGTTATGATAAGTGTCATCTACCATATCTAAAAAACATCTTATTGGTATTGTTGCGTAGAGTCATCACTTGGGCCTCTACTAAACTAGTGTATGTGGTTCATAATAAGTTGATAATACGATATTGTTCGTTTTGGGACAAGTTTTCATAAATTTGTTTTTGGACTCCTTAAACTTAAGATGGATGGTCTTAAATGAGAATTTATGTATATTATGTGGCAAATACAAGAGATGAGGAAGAGAGGTCTGACTCTGCCGGTCAAAATATCCGAAATGTATGACCATAAATTGTTGACATGAAAATGACCCGCTCAAAGTAATTTGTCCCGAAGCCGACCCGAATGATTAATGACCCATTTGACAGGCTTATGCCTGAAGGGGAGAATCCGCCAAAGTGAGCCGTTGTTGGCCTATCTTATGGAATATAATAAGTGGTTGTCATGCGTTGAAAATGACTTGTTTCCGTTTCAATCTCTCCTGCTTTCTTTTTGGGTCAAGTTGTGATTAAGTAATCATTAGTATGTGGGAATAATATTTTGGTGGTATGTGCAATCATTGATGATGCAAAATCAATGTATATCCACTCATTAGGTTAAGATTTTTGTTATCTTAGGACACATTTGCAAAAAAAAAACGAAAATTTAACTGACATTGAGATTTGAAAAAGTGTTGTATTATTCCAATTCTCCATAATATTTATTGTTAAATTTTCCATTTAAGACTTATTAACATGTGTCGTTAGGGCACATTTTAGAAAAACTATAATTTGTGACATTAAACAAAAATTAGTTAGGCTCTTTTAAAATGAAGATATCCGTTTTACGGCTAAAATAAGTTAAGTAATATAGTATGGAGTATAATTTTTGTGACATTAAACAAAAGTGTGTGACATTATCATTTCCCTAAGAAAAACAATCTCTTCCCTTATTATTTAGTCAAATTTATCAATTAGCGGTCTACCTATGTCCAGCGTTATGAATCAAATATTTTAATTAAAAAATGCCATAATAATAAAGTGATCAGTCTTAGAAAAGTTAATGTAAGCCGCAGAAGTAGTTTAGAATAAATGAATCCAAAATGATGATTGATGACAATAAATCCAGCATAAAATATACAATCGAATAAAATCATCAATTGAAATGCAACTCGAAATAAGTATAGTCTTTTTATATGAATCTCTCTTTCTGCGGTTGTAACCACTTAATCACAAATATGTGTGTGTCTTGTGCTCATACATCATTTTTAATTTATGTATTAATGTATAATGTATAATGTATAATGTATAATGGTTGGTACAGTAGTGTGGCAAAAGCTATGCAACGTGAAAAGATACCTCAGCATGCAACTATAAACCTTTTATGCTAGGAAGGCGTCAGAGTTAAAACAAGTCAAATACACTAGCATTCTATTCTATTTCGATACATGGCTAAAGCCTTTTATTCCTAGTAAGGGTAGCGCCTAGTTTGAGTTCCTCCTAGTGCCACCATATCATTTTCCTTATTTGTATGCTACATGTACGGTAATACGGGCATATTATTCACTATTCAATACGAAACACAAATACCCATTAATCCGCAATGCAATTATATTTATGAATTTCCCTCTCTTATATTTTAACATTTAATCTTTTAAATTTAAAACGAATATACACATTTTAAACAAAAAAAATTATGTAAATTTCCGTGTACACATTGCATTTGCAAAATTTACTAATTACAGATTTACAGTACAAGAATTGGCCTCACAGCTAGTTGAAGAGCCCATGTAGTAATATACTCCAGACTCGAGAGGGTGAGTGAACATCTAAAAAAAGGTAAAATTGTTCATTTATATATCTATGGCTATGGGTCATGTAGTAACATCTACGACGGGGAAACTTTAAGCAAGTCTTGCTACTGACGTTCACAAACTTGTAACGTCTTACGAATCTCTTTTTTTTTTTTGACATTATTTAAATTGGGTGCGGTCGTCACATGTAAGAATTTGTGGGAAAGTTTTGGTACAATGACCCTGATTAAAGGAAAATTACATTTACAAAATTTGACTTCTACATCGGAAATTAACTCGCTTCCCTATTTAAACGGTCTACACGATCTTAGATTCTTAACATAAGACGATTTCTCAAGCGACTTATTGGTCACTGGCGGAGACTTCACAGTTAGGAAATCTAGCTTTGATTTCGTTCTGCAATAATCTAGCTAAATCTTTACTTCCATTCTGACAAAGCCCATCCCACAACACAGACAGGATAGTAGAATCAGGTGACATGTTAATCTTTAACATTTCCCTCAAAACCTGAACTGCTCCATCATAATCCTGATTCTCACAAAAAGAAAACAGTAATTTTTCAGAAGTACAACGATTCGGGGATAGACCACTCCGAATCATACTTTTGTACAATTGGTATGCACGTTCAGGGTCCTTCCTGACGCACTGTCCCAGAATAAGAGCAGAGAAAGTCGAGGCATTTGGTGCTAGATTCTGCTTATCGAGTTCCTTGACGATATTTGCCGCTTTCTTAGTCTTACCCTCCTTGCAAAATGCTAGGATTAAAGCATTATAAGTCAGAATGTCAGTCTTAACCCCATGCCTTAGCATCTGTTCATAAAGCTCATATCCCGACTCACTATTTCCCGATTGGCTATATCCATTTATCAAAGCATTATAAGTTATAGTATTAGGAGATACTTCCTTAGCTCTCATCTCACTTAAAACCTTGTTTGCTTCCTGCAATCTCCCTTGCTTGCAAAAGCCATGAATAAGAGTGTTGAATGTCACAGCAGTCGGCTTTAATCCATTCTTCTCCATAACGGATTTTAGCTTCACGGCCGAAGTCAGAAGGCCCTTATTGCAATACCCAGAAATAATAGTATTATAAGTTGCAACTGTAGGCAATATACCCATATCTCCCATATCATGAAATATCTCAAGAGCTTTCTCAATATTGGTGTGTTTACAATGAGCAGCAATAACCATGTTGAGGGTATAAACATTTGGCGAAATCCCACATTTCTGAATTTCCGAATAGAAACTCAACACAATATCAGCCCTCTTCAAACTGTGCAAGGAACTCATCAATGCATTGCAAGACTCAATTGTGGGAACAAACCCATAATCCTTCATTTGACGAAAGGTAGAGGTAGCATTCCTAAACTTATTCATATGGGCATGGGTCTTAAACAGCGAATCGAATACAACAGGAGACGAATCACAGATCCTATACGAGTACAATATCGCCTCAAACAGCCTCATGGGTAAATCAAAATCAGCTGAACTTGACCTCAAAATACCCCTTAAAATCGACTGAGCGGACTTACACTTCTGATGTTTCGTCAATATGTGAACAATCATTGAATGAGTCTCAAGCGTGAGTAGAGCAGGCTGCTTAACCTGAACCCACTTATAAAACTCATGTGAAATAACATAATCCTTCTTAATCTTCAACAAAACATGCTTAAATCTAAACAGGTTCAAACCGCTTGCTAATCCCTCGAGTTTCTCCCAGTCAGAATGTATTAGATGACTATATGCCACATTAATAAAATCGAGATCAACACCTTTGGGTTCAGAGATTGTTCCATGAGGAATCGGTAATAAACTCCTTTTCGTTCTCGTAAAATTGCCCTTGTTGATCAGAGAATTGCACACATTGGAAGTTTTCATTACACTCTCTAATCCTGAAAAAGGAGGGGGGTTGAGTCAGAGCCTAATATCAGGCCAAAAGGCGTAGTCGATGGACAACAGGTAAATATTTTGGTTCCGAAGGACGGAGAAGGCTAGGTTTAGCCGAAAATGGTTATCGATTCAAGGACACAAGGTAAAACTGTTTTCCAGGGTAAGAAGGAGTACAGAAAATGCCTCTAGCCAATGTTCGAGTACCAGGCGCTACGTTGCGGAAGTAAATTATTAATCAAAATGATACTGTAATCAGAGAGAATTTGGATGAACTTTCAGCATTTATGGAATTGAAACTAACCAGAAAAATAAATCAAGTGAGAAATACCCGGAATTTTCGCCAAGTTTTCTGCTGGTTGATGTTGACGATAAGGTGTTCGATGAAATGCCGCACTGAAAGTTCAAGAGTAAAGAGAGAAGTTGTGAGCTGCAGATGCACAAGTGCACAACTGACAATTTTAATCAGCAGAATTAGTGTAAGATGATGTAATCAAAGTTAAACAAATGATCGAGACAGAGAAATTCCTTGTCGAGCCGTGATTAATAGGTAAGCTCTTAAAATGGGTTCAATGTTGTGTAATTTGCAAAATGTATAGTGGGAGTCTGTGAGAGAATTGAGTCCTTCGCTTGGGCTGGATGGACCAGGTTCAAAGACAACATATGAACTGTGCATCGGGGCTGCGAATTGGTTTGGCCTCATGCAGCTTCGGTGTAATCGCGAGGGCTGTTAATGATCCGAGCAGGTTCGTATAGCCGTAAGGATGAGCTCGGTCAAAGCTCGGTTTGAAATCAGTCAAAACTGACTGCACGCCGACTTCGAGCCGAGGTTGACCAAATCCAAAGCCAATTCCAAGCTTGTAAAGCTCGGTTTAGAAGCTCGTTTAGCTTGTTTTATTTTATTATTATTTAATTTTGACATTTTACAACTATATTTTAGCATTTATTATTATATTTTTTTTATATTTGATAAGTATTTTATATTTGCTTTATCTTAAAATATATTTGTTTTTAATGAGATATAAAAATTAAAGAAAGTAAAGAAAAAAAATGATAATAGAGATCGAGTCAAGCTCAAGCCTAATTCGAGCTTTAATTTTTTAAGCTTAGAGAATCCCGAGCTGATTCCAAGCTCAAGGTCAAATTTCCAACCCGGTTCCAAGCCCACCCGAGCAGAGCTCAAATCGGCTCGGTTACATCCCTAGTAATCATCGTAACCAGAAAATCGTATCCTAAACCCTTTTTAGGGTAGGAAAAAGACTAGTAACTAATATGTGCAACTCTAAACCCAGACACCTGAAATGACCCAAGCTAAAAAATCCTAACCTAAAACAAACTTAATGGGACATTGGGTCAGTTGCTTCCAATTCTGACGGCATAACATATAGCCATACAGGTATGGGTACATGTTTCAAATATCTTTTCATGGACACCAATATATTGCTAGTTACACGTGATTGTCCGGCAACAAATGTCAGGTGACATAATTTTCTACAGATTGATCGAACTGTAACAATGGTAGGGTGTATTGAAGTGCCAAAGATTGGATTATATGAATTGTTTTTCCTCGGTGGTGCTCTAATGCTCGTTACAGCTGACCTGATTTTCAGTAGGATACAACTACTTATACAAAGGCTCTGGACTCTGAAAAAATGTGCAAGATGCCACAAGAGGGAGTTATCGTAATGAATAGACTTGGGAAGACTTATTTACACCAGAGATTCGCTTACAGGTACATCTGCTCTCTTCCTGAGTCTGCACCAGAGTCCACTTTTAGTATGAATTGTGGCTCCCGTCACAAGTTCGACCTCTTCTGGAGATCCTCTCAGCTCAACGTCAAATTTCTGGAGCAACATAGCCAAAGCAATTGTAGATTCCATTAGAGCAAACTGGTCTCCAACACACTTTCTCGGTCCACCGCCAAACGGCAAGAAGGCAAAATCTGATATTATCTGATTTTGCAGTTTCTGGAAATGTTAGTTATTCTGTAGTGGGAAGCAAAATTGTTTTAGTACTAGTCCAGGAAAATATGGTAACCTCATTAGGATATAGAGCTCCAGGACTCCGAGATGGATCATATCCGGACCATCCTTCTATTTCTTCAGTTTTTCTTTGGACCAAGAACCTCTCAGGCTCAAATTCATGAGGTTTATCCCAGAAATATGGAGATCTGTGTAGATTATATACCTGCGTAAATGAGTCCTCGGAAAATTAGTCAAGTCACCTTGACAGACAAGCAAAGTGAAATAATTTTTTTCAAAACAAATCGTTCATAACAACAAAAAAGTCATTGCCCGTGCCTTAGGGCTCCTATCATTGACGAGGTAAGAAGGGGTCAGATCTAACAACATATCCCCATATTGAAATCACATTGAGGTAATTTGTAGATAACCCACACTGAAAATGGTGTTCTAGCTTAACCACAAATCCACTTCCGTTCTATTGTGTAATACTCAGTACTATTTAGTGAAACTTAACATTCGTAAATCACAAGTCCAGATTTTCACCAACCAAAGTGGAACATGAAAACAACTGACATCATAAAAGACGAAAATAAATTGTCATAGCTTGCAACTGTTACAACCCTAAACCTAACGTCTTTTAGATAAATAGTAATCTGCATTGACTAGCTAACGCCAGCGAGTAAAACTCCATACTAAAATAACAGAGGAGACAGCGAATAATGCATAAAGCACCTTACACAGCAACAAATTCAACACACTGACACAGCACCATGCAAGCTGAACCCATGTGGGCCGTAGCTCGTTACAACCCATAAGCTAGCTTAACTTTTTTTTATGCTGGAAGACACTTGGACATCCTGACAAAGTAGTGCTCAACATACCAATCGAGACCAGGACTCATCATTAAAGGCAAAAATCAACACCCCAATACCCACAACAGCCACATTCATTACAAACTAGTAATTCCTCCATTCCAACCAATTGTGCACATATTTTGGAAAAATGTATATACAATTGGTAAAAAGGAGGAACATATCACAACCTAATCTGTTATAACTCTGTTACCCATTTATGTAGCTGTGGTGGAATAATTAATGCGGTAATCTACGTTTGCTAGAGCGCCATAGCATGTGAGTGGTTAGAAATCTGAATTACAGAATCATTGAACGTCAAAAATGAGAGGCATGAAACCTTGAACTATGAGGACTTGAGGAGGTTACAAGTTTGACAATTCAAGTTCAAACACTACAAATAAAAGAGCACCCCATGTTATGCACATAAGTCGCCTCACTTACAGAAACGAAGATATCGGTGCCTGCTGGTATTTGGTATCCTTCTTTTTCACCCTTGTGCCCTCCTGAACAATTAAATATTAATGAAGTCAGCACAGCTGAATACAAAACACTAATGAAGTCAACACAGCCGAATTCAGGAATGTCAATGTCATCCATCAGATTAAGCTAAGTACTCCTGACTCATCTAAGGGTCCGTAAGAATCCATAGGCCATAGCCCATAACATGCATATAGCTCATGATAACATTTTCGACCAATTCCAAAATTGGAAGGGGAGTAGAGTGCATAGGTAATAATGTGATGAATAATACCATATATAGTTAACTTTTGAAACAAATGCATTCTTGCTACTTACACATGCACACGAGCAAGACATAAAAGCATGAGCTTATTGGCGCTTTCAATTGAAGGAATACCTGGCAACCTATCGGATTTAAGGGATCGTCTGATAAGCAAAGGTGGTTGAGGGTACAAACGAAGAGATTCTACGACAATAAGTCTAATGTACCTGCAATCGTGGAACAAGGTGAAACATTTGAGAAAATAAACACACAACAAACGAACAAAAAGGGTAAAATATGGGAACAAAAAAAACAACTTATATTCTATGCTACATGATTTGAAATCACAAGAAGAGAACCGCTAGCACTACATTACTTTTTCAACAAAATTAAAATCGAAGTAAAGTTAGCTACTATTGATTTAGTTATTATTTTATTTCATGGATCCAAGTTCTCTATTTCATATTTGTATCATTGTATGGGAGAACGATGAATTTATCACAGACTAGGCTTACTCCAATTTTTTAAGAGAATCATAAGTAACTCTTCCCTTCCCTAACACTACGTCAATTTCCTCTTGAGCTTTCTTCATTTTGGATGGGCTCTGCAATATTGTGGGAGACATCATTAGAAATCCTATTATATAACAGAAAGCCTGAAATGGACAAGAGTCCACAGATACTACCAAGCAGAATAAAACATATCGATTTTCGGTCACATTACGAATCCCAAAAGATTTCAACAGTACCTGAGAAAGGAGGAAAACAGCCCAAGTAAGAACGGCAGCTGTGGTTTCATGGCCAGCAATTAACATTGTCATCAGATCATCTCTTAACTGTCAAAACAAACTGGGTGATTAATTGAATTGTACTCCGTATATGACAAAATCTGGACATGAAATTTTCTTTAACATATTTGCCAGATCAATTATGGAAAAGACTCCTTATTTTCATTCCTATGGAGCAAATTACTAATTATGTTTTGGTTCTGGGTTATGATAAAAATAAAGACTAAATTGTGTGTTTCTTTTATTGTGAAGTTGCAGTCACGCAATGCAACTCTTGATGTAATTTTCGTTGGTCATTTGGAAACGTCCTTGCATAGCAATTTGTGGGAGCTCTTGAAGCACTTGGGTAAAGCACCGGGGTAGTATTTGCCGCATCACCAAATGTACTTGTGCAACTATTTATTTCTTCGATGTAATTTCATGATACATAATCTTAGACTGAACTGATGTGAAGCTTTTCAAGCTAGAATTTTCAAATCCACTATGTATAAGCCACATAAGAGACTTCTTTGTCACTCGTTAATTTTGAAGGGGTCTAAGTGTCCAGCGATATATTTGCAACCTCATTATTGATGAATGAAGATTAATAATCCAAGGATAGTAAATTCTGCTGCAGAATATTACCTGACGATCATCAACATCAACACCTCGCATGTCGACAAAGAAACGCAAAAGGCTGGCATCCTGTCAACAAACCTTACTGTCAATAACAAATTTGTTTTGGACTCTGTAAATGTAACACTATTTATAGTTTCAATAACAAGATTATGCAGTGCCTCTAAAAGGCTCCTGCAAAAGTCGGTACAGGAGACCAATGGAATCAACCTTGACCATGTGATTAATTTACAGAAAGGCAATTGCGGCAGCATTTGCTTTATCAGATAAGAAAAAAACAAGCATGAAAGCTTGCCGAAAGTAGAAAATGTTAATCTATCTCACACTGTATGACCACCTTAAGATTCGAATAATCCCTTTGCTGCAATTTCTCAACATCTGTCTCCTGCACAAACAATCCCAATTTTGACCATGAGTATTTTTAAATATCAGCCAAAAGGTGTACTAGGAAAAATAAGTTCTTTGTATCTGACCATTACAACTTTTACCTACAAAGCCAATATATATCCATGACACACATTAAGGAATTAAGGGATACAGCAGATTTGCACCACATTGTAAAACTATGCTTACAACTAAAAATATTATTCAGTATCAGCAGAGAAACCCAGCTGTTCTTCATTCTCTTACACATTTATAGATAAAGGCAGAAAGAAAGATGACTGAAATGAGCATTATGGGACGACAGCACATCTAGATTGTAGCTTCTCACCTCCCTAGTATCTTTTGCATTTTTTATGAGTCCATCAAGACAATCATTGATAACATTTAGGTCATTCTGAAACTTCCGCTGTCTTGGAACAATCCAGCTGGCAAAAGGTAACTTCCAGTAAGGAATGTAGAAAGTTGATCGATGTTCTGCTTCAAATAGTGTACCATAAACTGCCTGTAGTCAATAGACGGAAGGAATAGTAAGTCTAGGTCATGAAGTCAAAACAATTTAATCGAAATATTGATCCTTATCACTTTTTTAATGAATAACGGAGGAAACACAAAAAGTTCCCTTACTGAGATCCTCGTCAATTAGTTAATTTGATGGGGCCGTTACTGGCATGAAAGTAGGCTGTCAGGTACCTAAGAGGGAGCGTCTCCATTGGAAAATTTAGAGCTATAGCCCTTGTGTAATGAATATGTAGTGTAGATGGTTCTAACTTCTAAGAGTCTTTTTAATTTGCACGCCTTCAATTGGAAAGAGTCTACATGTTATTGTAGGCAGAAGGTAAAGTACGCCTGACACCCCACCCTGCTTGGTCTGGGATCTCTTTAGAGGCACTGGAATGATAATGATAACGGCGGAGGCTCTTGTAAAACAAAGTCCCAAGTATAACGAGTATAGACTTCAATTTCCCGCAGCCTATAAGTGTAAACCTTTCTTGCACCCTAGTACATAGCCAACCAAGAATAGTTGATTTACACACACCTAATAAGAAGAGCTCTTACTGAAATGTGTTTGCCGGTTATTGGCTAACAAAATAGTTGAGCAACAGTTACTAGTCTTGTGGAGTGCTGATTTCAGTGGAGGACCTAAGAGGGTTATTACATTCCAGAGTCCAGACGTATTTGTCACCTGTCCTATAATAGACAGAGATTTTAGTCTTCATATGAAGCTCTCCGTATTTAAAAGAAAAGGAAAGCGATGCACAGGGTTTTGAAATATCCACCAAGTTGCTCCAACAGATATACCACAGAGACGTGCGCTAACTATTTCTGAAAAGTAAAGAGTGTAATATTCCCGCAACTAACCGCTAAGCAAAGCTATTAGTGAGCAGAATAATTGTAAATGCAAACCTTTATAACTGGAGATTCTTTTGTTATTGAGCCAAAGTCATAGTTGAATACTCCAAGTCCAATAATGTCAAGTGCCAAACTTGAAAATTCTGCTTCAAGATCCAGCTCAATGTTTTCCTTAGCATGCACGTCTTCAAGCAGTTTTTCAAATTTAAAAGTTGTTTTCTCAGCACAGTCCGTGAAAACCCTGACCATGGCTTCCAAGTATAATGCATGAAAACCAGGCGCAATAACTGCAAGAAAGTTAAATGTAAGCATTACAATAAAGTGGCAGCTCTTTCTTAGTCTCATCATTAATGTCAGCCGGAAATGTTATGTCCTGGACAAGGACAGGTTACTGCCCTGCAAGATATATGAATGTAAGTTAAGATATTAACTGCTTGCCTCTTCTCCTTTGCTTCCATGTATCAAGGTCAGCAGGAATAAGTCCTTTACCCATTATTGGTTCCAGTATTTCCGCAAGAACTCCCTAGATAACAGATTAGTTAAAGCACAAGAATCAGAACAATAACTTGAATGCTTCTGCAAAATCAAGCTGAAAATATACTTTGGATTGACCAAATCCATCCAGCTGATGAAATTCAATCTGCGATATGTGAAGGCCAAAACAGAAAGAGTAAAAAATTGTCCAAGTAGACCGAGTTATATCGCGATCAGCCACCTTGGTCTGATATGGTCCAGAAAGGGCTGAGCTGGCCTAATTTTTTGAAAGAACTGTCTAAGGACTATGGCCGAATATTTTTTTAATGAAAGCACGAAACTGGCCAAAACATTATTAAACGATTAATAATACGAAACTGGAAATAGACTGTAGAAAAGCGGAGTAGCTATAAATTTTTTTTTTTTTTAAAAAAATCGTGTTTACTGCAACAAAGCCTGAAACAACAGTATCAAGACAACACCGTGACCCTGACCATTACCGCAATGTGGAACCTTACAATATTTAGAACTCGATTTTAGCCATGAATTCATAATCAATCACCATGATGTGATCAAACTCATTGCATTGTAAATGCGGTCTTTACTACCTAAGAATATGGTTGTGATAAGGTTACCTCCAAAACCATTACCTAACTAGGTCGTGACTCATGATTCGGTGTCATGAAACATATTAATACCATTCACCTCATTTCCCATCTATGCTTTGTAATGGCAGCATTCGAGCTGCGCAAACTTCTTATGGCTATCCTAACTAATTTTTGCTTACCAAAGAAACCATGAAATTTTGTATAGGTTATCAATTAGCGACATAAGGTATTGTCTTACCTTATCATAAGAAAATGCATTCTCTCTAAGGATATATCTTGCCACGATAGGATCTGACACGACAACAAATGCTTTTGGCCCAAAAGCAAGTTTATAGACGGATCCATGCTGCAAGATAATAATACAAAGATGAAATAAATACGATTAATACGGACACTCAGAAATACTTAAACTTCATTGGGAGTATGAAAACAAGTCTTCCATTGTGGAAACCACGATCCTAAGACACTTACGAAAAGGAATACAAGATCATCTTACTTTTCTAACTCTAAATTAGAACTAATAAGAGTTGCTCTGATTTCTACACCAAGAATAGAAAGGCAAATGTCCATTGAATTATAGAAAAATTCTCAGCAAAAGAAACAGGTAAGTATAGCAAAATCAAGTGTTTCATCATGTTCAGGATTATAGTAATTAGACAAGCATTGTACAATGGCACGATTTTTTTTTCTTGGCAATTGAACAAAAATAAAAGATAATCATTGTGAAACAAAGGGAAGCACCTCCAAGAACCAATCATACAATGACAGGAAAAGAGGACGGCCGAACAGATCTGAGACTGCTCCTTCAGCTGTTGGCATAGAACCGAGGCTCCCTCCACTTAAGAAATTTGTCAAGAGGTTGCTTGCATTGTCCAGAACATTCCTCGACTTTGGTTTTTCCGTACCAGTTGACTGACATCTAAGTTTAACAGCAAAGTTATACTGCAGCAAAACCCCTCACATCAAGAGTTTATGCTCCAAAGTTAAAAACGGGAAATCCTAACCACTATCACTCATTAAGCTCGTACTCCCTCTACTCCAATCATTTGTTTACTTGGTTTAAAATCCTCATAAAACAAAAATAACAAAGGTAAACAATTGGCCTAGCACAAATTATTTCGTAAGCCGGTCTTACACAAGAGTTCGAGTAAAATCACTTACCATTTTAGTATTTAACCTTAATACCCTCACAAAAGAAGTTAGAAATAACTACCATGATTCTCTTAAGGGTCTATATGACATTAATTTTTTGTAAAACCGTTTTGCAAAAGACTACCTAACGGCCGTGCTTTTTCACATACGGATTTTACTCTTTCACATACATCTTTTACACTTGTACCCTTGTCATTTTTTCTTTCCCTCGTCCCCCAATTAATTTTTCTTCTACCTTCCCCTATCTCCCTTCACCACCAACACCACCTCCGTTCACACCCCCTTGCTCCGGTTAGTCCTGTGGTCGGTCGGAGCGAGGCCAGCCGACCTCGGCTTCCTTTCTCACTGCCGATCAGCAATTTATTTTGTAGCCTAAAAAGAAAATCCCCCGAAAACTACAACATTCACGACTAAGAAAACGATTATTGTCCTACTACTACTCTTGGGTCTAAGTAATCTGACTATCTGAACTTATACTTGCGGTTGCTGGATTCTAAGCATATAGAAATCAATGATTTGCAGTAAGGCACTAACTATTGTTCAATTATTAAAACATGATAAGCTTTCAAATTCCGCACACCACCTACACGCCTTCATTGATAGCATCATAACAATTGATAAACAAGTAAACAAGTAACTTTATTAATAAGCAAACCCTAATAATTTCAACAAAATATATTAATAATTGCTAAACAACAAAATTTCTTCACTAATTGGATAATTATAATCCATTATTCAAATTTTTATAAGAATTAGATTCAATTCTAGGGGAAAGGGTAATATGTAAGACTTAATTGTCTAGGTTTAAGGAAAGGGTATGAGAGGGTAAAGTTAATGAAAAAGTGTATGTGAAAGAGTAAAATCCGTATGTGAAAAAAGTAATTCCGTATTTTTAATATAGTAGGTTTGTTACATAATATGCCCACGATTTTCACCTTCCATCTCTTGCATATTTACTACTCCCTCCACATATAAATGTTCTTCCCATTTCTCTAATATATGTGAGGACTATTTTATTGGAATGGGAAGAACATAGGTGTGTAGACAGAGTAGTAGAATTGCTTGTAATAGCATAATTTATGTACTTACTAGTTTATATCCCGAGCAATGCATGCGCGGTATATATATAGAATTGTTACTTTTTAATTTTTTTATGTATCTCTTATTAATAAAATTGACACGTTAATTTTTAAATTTTACCTCGACGTACTTTTATTTGAGAAAATAATCGATATGCAAAACTAATCAAACAAAAATTGTTTAATGTCATGAAATGTGTAAATTTTAATAAAACTATATTTTTCACCCGAAGCTAATGATCTCATTTTATAAAATTTCTCAAATTTTTTAATGAATCCGTTTATCACAGACAATTTCTAGTTTTGTTTTATACGAAGTAAGTATGCATTAAATCATTCTCTAATAATAGCACCAAATGAAAGATTTAGTAATTTGTAACTTATGGGTTCATACCAAATTTATTTTATTTTAATTATAAGATTATATTTTATAGTTTGATATAAATTTTATATATATATATATATATATATATAGAGAGAGAGAGAGAGAGAGAGAGAGAGGCGGGTTCAGGTAAGTCCATCAAACAAGTTAAGTCCCTAAGTCCAATTCTCAGCCAATCATTTCTGACTGTAACTCTACTGTTTAATGTGTGTAACTTTAGTCATGTATTGATTTATGAATGTGTTTTTTTACTTTTTTAGCCATTTTTTTGAATTTATAAACTTAAATTTATGTAATTTTAGTCATTATAAGTGTAACTTCAGTGTATTACGAGTGTAATTTTAGTCATTATAAGTGTAACTTTAGTCGTTGGAGGTATAACTTCACTCTTATGATGGATTTATGTAATTTCAGTGTTTTACGAGTGTAATTTTAGTCATTAAAGGTGTAACTTTAGTCGTCGAAGTTGTAACTTTAGTCATATGGTGGTTGATATGTAAAAATTTGAATTTATACAGTTTACGAGTGTAACTTTAGTCCTTATTAGTGTAACTTTAATGAGTTAAGAGTGTAACTATAGGATTTTAAGCTCATTTTATATGTAAAAATTAAAATTTATGTAATTTTAAGACAAATTTATGTAATTTTAGTACAAAATTATGTAACTTTACTCTTATGTCGGTGTAACTCTAGTTCTTTAGTGGTGTAACTTCAGTCCATATCGGTGTAACTTTAGTTCTTTACGGGTGTAACTTCAGTTCTATACGGGTGTAACTTCAATTCTTTGCGGGTGTAACTTCAGTCGAAATAGGTGTAACTTTAGTTCCCACTGCCATGAAACCACCGACCCAACACCGAAATTACCACCAACCACCCAATTCATGACCACGACCACCGTCCCACACCCACAAAAAATTAGATCTGGAAAAAAAAAATCTGTAGAAAAACCCACCCCCACTACTACTACCACCACCACCACCACACAACAACAACAACAACAACAACCACTAAAAAAATTGAAATTTGAAAAAATCTACAAAAATCAAAACGATTTCTGAAAAAAAAAACAAACAAAATAATGTTAAAACTGAAAATCTAATAAAAAGACAGGATTTAATCTTAAAAAAGCTAACAAAAAAAATGACGAGATTTAATCTTTAAAAAAACTGTAACTTTAGTTATTTAACCAAGAAAACCGAGAAAAAAAAATGAAATATGAATAAATTGAAATCTGAAATCTGAAAAAAACAAAAAAAACGAAATATAAAAAATTGAAATCTGAAAAAAACGAGAAAACACAAAAAATTGAAATCTGAAAAAAAAAAACAAAAAAACGAGAAAACACAAAAAATTGAAATCTGAAAAACAAAAAACGGTTGCCTGAGGAGTGGTGGGTGGCGGCGTAGGTGGCGGCTCTCCAGTGCTGCTCTTGCGTGACTGGTGGTCGACCGATTTCAGAGGAGGGAGAAGAGGACGAACAATATGTTGGAAGAAAAGGTGTAAAGGGTGGAGAGGAGGACAGTTGGCTGCGAAGTGGTCGGAAAATGGGTGGTGGGAGGTTGTGGAAATGGTGTCTGGTGGGAGTGAAAATAGGAGAGAGGATGGAGGTAGAGAGAGAAGTGGGAGTGAAGGAACACTGAATGAGGAGAGTAGTGAAATAGGGTTTTTTGTTTTGAGATTTAATCTCAGCCCTCCATTTCGTTTTAATCTTGGCCATTGATTTACTTGATCTAATGGCTAGGATTGGGACTTACGGACTTAACTTACTAAGGTGGACTTACATGATCCTCTCTCTCTCTCTCTCTCTCTCTCTCTCTCTCTCTCTTTATATATATATATATATATATATAGAGAGAGAG
>JAOWBH010006440.1:0-16437 GCA_028566215.1 Silene coronaria
ACCACTCCTTGCATCTGGGCCAGTAGTCATCATGGCCGCGTCCTTTGGGAACGCGGCCTATGAGAGACTACCACTTGAGGAAGATGATGGGAGTGGGGCACAGATGCAAGGAGTGGGTGGCCCTGGTGGTGGCGGTGGACTAGGTTCACCGCCATCAGGTGGAACTGGAGGTGGTCAAGGCATGGGCAATGACATGAGTAACAACGGAGGAGGTGCTGGTAGTGGTGGTGGAGGAAGCGGTCCTGGAGCTGGTAGCGGAGGAGGGTTACTACAAGGATTACCACCAAATTTGCTGAATTCATTGCCACCAGAAGCGTTTTGGGGTACTCCTCCTAATCGACCTCCTTATTGATGATCATATGATGAATTGAATATCATCATATCATATTATCATCTATGCAAATTTATTACTTGGATTTTTAATGTTTTTTTAAGTTTGAAACTTTGGAAAAATTATTATTAGTAGCAAAAGAATGTTCATCCAAATCTATCTTTTAATTTCACCTTCCCTTTAATTAGCTAGCTTTCCTTTTAATTCCTCCAACTTTTTTTTTTCTTGTTATTTTGCTTTTGCTATTTTTCTATGGGAGGAGTATTTTAGTAGCTAGCTATGTTTGTCTTTGGTACATTACTTTTTCCTTTGATTTTGCACCAATTTGGGTTATCTTATCAATGAATGTCATGGGTTTTGCTTGGAATGTACAAAACTTTCATAAAGATTCCATTAGTGTAAGAAAAAATGTCTTAATTAACTCTCTCAATCTCTTTTCCCCTTGTTTCTTGCTAATTTGTTTGTCTTTGAACACTATATATATTTACTCGATTGCAATGTCGATGTCTTAGACAAATGGTTAAGACAGATCAATTGATACGTAATCAACTGCTATTTAGCTATATACATTAGGTCTTATATTAGGTCCAATTTGTATTACATATTACAACGACGACGACTACAGCAACAACATTATGTCAGTGCCTCAATATCATTAGGATTTGTATGATTGTATGGTGAACTAATGTTACTATGTTAATTAGGAGTGTAAGAAATGATGAGTAAAATAAGAGGGGAGACAAGAATTACTGTATTGACATGCAACTCTCATAGATTTCACTTTTACCTAATTAAAAATTACTTAAAAACAGTTAAAAGTTATGATTATGAACATAATTTGATGACAAACCGTGAGCTTAGAAATTAGCACTTTCTAGTGCAAGAGGAACAGGCAGGTATGGGCTTGACACACATAATTAAGTTTGTTTTCTAATTATTTTAATTAATTTTGGAGTATTTTATTAAAGATTTTGCATGACACACTTATTATTTATGACCTACTATTATTAATGTCTTTTCGTATAATCCTAGTTCATATGATGAATCATGACAGTCGATCCCAAATCATTTGATGTCGTTGTTGTTGGATAGTCTGTTGCAACAAGTATATAGATCATACCATTAGATATTTGGATCATAATAAGTTATTTTGGATACTCGACTCTCTAATTTTGTTGAATTTTTGCTTATTTTTTTCTTTAATATAAATCCTAGTTTAAATGAGAAATCATGTCAGTCGATCCCAAATCATTTTGTTACTAAAACTCTGATGATGTAGTTGTGTTGTTATTGGATGATCCATTGCAGCAAGTAGATCATACCATAAGATATTTGGATTGTAATAGGTCTAAATTAAGGAATTTGAATACTCGACTCTCTAATTTTGTTGATTTTTTGCTTATTTTTTTTCTTTAATATAATCCATTGCGTCTGTAAAATAAGTTAAATAATATATAGTCGTTTTCATATGTTACGTTCGATAGCAATTCAATTATTGTTATTACTTATTAGTTGTACTAAATTCAATCATATACTTCAAATGGGCACATAAAATATTGACCACAAAATCCTAATGATATTTTTTTTATTGACAAAATTAAATATTATTTTCATATACTATAATAATAATAATATTACAAGATATTTGGGTAGAGCATATAGAACCACAAGCATCCTTAATTGGGAACACACAATTTGTGGCAAGGTAGAAAGAAAGAGAAAAACAGGAAAGTGGGGGCAAGTAGTGGTAATGATTTAATGGGTCTGAATTCTTCTGATTGAATTCTGAGTGAAGATTGCAGAGAAGAAGGTGTTGTGATAATCAGTGCAAACATTGGTGACTCTGAAATATTACACGTGTGTTGGCCTGTTGGTACACCCAACTGAAGTAAACAAATCGAGTCGAAAACAAATTATAGAATAATACAGCATTACGAATTTACTGACTACAATAGTCTTACACAATAATTACTCGTAAAAGTTAAGAGGTTTATTTAAACGAATGTAGCATTGTATACTGCATCGCAAAATAATGCAAGATTGATCATGATAATGGTTTTCGGAAATTTCTACTCAACCTAAACCCAGGTTGTCAAACTTCTAGATCGGAATAGCAAACACTGTTGCCGAGCTCAAACAGTCGTTCGACAGTACTGCATGTATTTGAGGAACAGTATAGTCATGGCTACGAGAAGATTGGAAGAGTGCATCAGTAAATTAAGTACAAGGCCTATGGTTTTTCCACGGTAAAGCAAAGAAAGATGAATAGCAGGAAAATTACAGTATACACTGTAAATAATCACTTGTAATTAACTTTTCATCAGCATTAGGTACTTTTGATTAGTTCAGTATCGCAACCCTCCTTCATGATAGACCAAAAAACCACCAGGAATCATACACAAATCCGAGTACTAAGAAGTAAGAAACTCGTGTATTTCAGGTGACGCTGGAAATTGCAAAAACGAGTACATTTTGATTGATTCACGCGAGTTCCACACGAACACAAGGTCAAGCAATTATCACTACCAACCTCGGTCTAAAGACAGATAACTGGAGTATATCGACAAATAACTACAAATGAATACGGAGGATTATCAACTTCAGCCTGCACAACTACGCCTGTAATCACAATTAGCACAATTAGAAGACACTATTATCCACAACTATTTTTCTACCTATCAGTAACCTCTTAATTTGATAGTCGTATCTAGTGAGAACAGGAACGGAACAGTTCAGCTAACAGAGTCTTCTTGGGTATCATCATCGTCCTCATCCATTACATCATCGTCCTCAACCTTCTCAGCCTGTGTCTCATCATCAGACCCCACCTCCCCATCCATCGGTACAATCTCTTTGCTAGCTTCAATGCATTCATCATCAGTTTCCGAGTCTGAGTCAGGAATCTCTCCAGAACTCTTGCCAACAGCATTTCCAAACTGCTCCTTTACATCAGGGGCCAAGATCCCAATCATATTACTCAATGCTTGGCGTTCAACATCTGAGTGGATTTTCGAAGCAAGAGCACTGTTTTGAGACTGGGCAACTTCTTGTGATTTAGAATCAGGCACAACTATATGGGCGTCTCTATCATCATTGTGTAAAGATTCATTATCACCATAAACTGATGGACCTGTGTCTGCCGCCCAGCTCCCAGCAACTTCCGATGCCAAAAGATCTTCAGTCCTGATGAGAGCAAGTTCTGGGTTGTCAGAAGCTTTCTCGGGTTCCTCTCTATGAGTAATGTGAGACTGATTATGGTTTTCCTCACAAAGAGCCTCTTGCTCTGTGTCTTGAACATTTGTGTCATCCTCAACTGGCAATGTTTCCCCAGCTAGATTACCGGACTTGTTTAAATCAATATTTCTTTCACCATCGACACCCGGACTTTCGGTATCGAGAACACGTTCGGTCCCATCAGCGTATCCCTCACACATAGGAGCAGTGCCTACACCATCAATGTCTGAACCAAAACCACACTTAACTAGGCAATCATCATTTGGAAATTGTGCTTCTTGGGTGTTTTCGTCATCTGGGATTCTAATATCACATTCGTGCTTCTCTGTTGCACTGCCTTCATCACTAGACATACCGCCTCGGTCAGTCTTTTGAGCTGAAGCACACGTCTTACTTTTGTACCTTGTGGCTTCCGTAACTCCAGCCGCTTCACCAACAACAGTTCCAGAAACCGTGTGAAGGGAAAATCCATCATTCTCATAATTATCTTCATCTTCTAGAGTCCTCTGCATTGCCTTTAGTTGTTCCTGCTGTTTTGAGAAAAGCTTCTTGATCTCTTCTGTCGTGGAGTAAAATGCCCGCAATTGGGTTTCCCTGGGAAGGAAAAAAACAGTGTCCTCTGATCAGAAATAACACAGTAGGCAACATGAGACTAGAACCACTCCAAGCCATTAAAAGCGCAATTAGGGGAGTTTTATATAAAATAAACAGAAATAAAAGTGAAAACTGAGAAATATAAATGAATTGATCAATCACAGCGCTGGGAAAAGTCACCATGGATCAAGTGAACAGGTCATATGATTTAAATCAGGGAAGGTTTACCATATGGAGAAAGAATCAATAGTTTGTGATATGAACAATTTAACACAAAGAAAAGAATCATATGGTTCAAGATCCTACCGAAGCATGATTTTTTCTCTTGCGCCCTTTAGCCTTTGTCGCTCAGATTCAAGATCCCGCATAGCCGCATTTATCTCCAGTTCAAGAGCAGATACCTTGGCCCATGCTTCTTCCCGAGCTGCCTGCTACCACCATTAAAATAAAACCTCTACTTATAATTATATCAGTATTTAAAAAATTGTAATTTATGGTTGCTTACCTACGTCTAAGATTAAAATATGTATTAAACGGGCGGATTAGAACTTTCGACTCATAGCAGTTAAAATTGTACATAAAACATCATCAGCGAGGAAGCCAAGGTCAGAGAAGTCAGACTAGCAAAACAATGAATCAGAACTCTGAAGCAACCTTTAAAACCAATGCTCATCAAAAAATAAATGCGCGAATTCTACAATTTTATCAAGTGTTAAAAGAAACTACTTGTTCAGCGTATTTGTTAAAAAAATTCTCTTATATCATAAGGTTCTTATTGTATGGTACTACCTCCGATTCTTGAGAATCGCTCCCAGTTGTTTTTGTTGTCCTCAAAATCTTAATAAGTGGGGCAATTCCAAAGAATCTTATAGAACCATTTTTAGTATGTTTTAAGGGTTCAAAAAATAGCCATTATTTGGAAAGTTTTACCAATATTTGAACAATTCTAAGCTAATGCTGCTAAAATGAGTCATTATCATTTATACGGCTGACAGAAAAACAAGCAGCAGCAAATAAAACGGACATCAAATGCGCCGATGCAGCAATGTACACCAACTGTGCTCCGTGACAGTTGCTGACAATGTTACTAAATAACGTTATTCATAATCCTCACTCCTCACACATGAGAAATATCATTGTCAGTATTGTAGATACAATAGATCTGAACTCAACTCGCCTTTGTTTATTCCAAATCTTTGGACATTAACTCCTTCAATATAGTATGTGTCCATCCTAAATTCCAAAAAAAATAAGTTCGGAACCACACTTGAATAACAACCAAACTACGTCACTAAAGATGCTTAAACCCACGCTATGTCGAAAATACTATGAGATTCAACCTAGCACAATATTTACGAAACACACAAATAAGCATGTCTTTGTACCTTTTCTTTGTCGAGTTCTCTACTCTACCCCACATAGAAATGAATTTGGACCACACAAAACACTCTACCCCACATAGAAATGAATTTGGACCACACAAACCTTTCCAAAAAGGGAAAGAGGGAAGAAATAAGCGACTAGGAGGGAGTATATCTTATAATGATGCAGTCAAGTTTCGAACACAATTCAGATCAGTAGCTTTTCACAAGTTAAAATATGGCCACCCATGATATCTAACATGAAGAGAAGAAAAAGATTATTTTTTCTTAAATTAAACACACATTTTTTCCCCAAGTGCTAATTCTTGTTAACTAAATAAAACCTGTTTTTTTTGCAAAAAAATACTTCATTGCATAATCTAATTCTTCATGCTACATTCATGTTCACCTAATTTCTTCTTAAGAGTAATAATTAAGGCTAATCTTCACAATTATAAATACCTCCTTAAATCTTATGTGTCCTACAAATTAAACCACCCATTTTAATCTTGCAATGATGAAGACTACAAATGACAATAATAATGGTAAGTTTTCGACAATTGGTCGCGTTCCGACACCAGGAAGTCTGATCTGCCCTGTTTTTTACGAGTTGGGTATAGCTTATTCTTTAACCTAGACTTTTTGTACCAAAAAAAAATGGAGTTCATACATAAATGTAGTATGGTACACCAAACTCATGATAATATGCAATGCAAAATTGAACGTGGTTATTTGTTAGGATGATGACAAGAAATGCATAGAAATTATATAGTATATGATTTAATATTATATTTTTAAATTTATCACATGCGAATAAATCTACGCGGGGTAGAAAAACAAAGTGGAAATAATAATAATGGGATAATGGGGATGTTTATATAGGACCAAAATCCGGTCTTATATACTCTCCTCTCAAGTCCTACTATGTAATGCATCAATCACAATCATTCAACAAGCATTAAGACAAGGACATACAATATTTGATGTATTTTAAGGGCCCCAATGAAAATATATTAACTAATTGAAGCAAAATTAGAAGAAAGAAATATTTTTCTCATTATTAAAATAAAGAGTTAAAATAATAGTTAAATTATATTTATATAATTATATAAAGTGTGATGATACCAAACTCAATACAAATGATTATTATGAATAAATTTTCAAAATAGGAATTGCTAGTTGACCTCATTATTTAAGAAGACTAATGTTATTATTTTGATTATGTTTTCGTCTTATTATAAAGTTTCAAATAATTTTGTTATTAGCTGATATAAAATATTAAAAAAAAAATCTCTAAGTATTATAAATGTGAATTACTATCAAGTTGTAATAAATAGTGACATACTCCATATTAATTATGGTAATCAAACCGTTTTCAACCATAAAATAAAAGAGTACTATTTTTATCTAAGATTTTCGAATTTCATATTAATTCGCTAAATTAACACTTCACCTTCTTAAATCTTCATCCACATCGAAGAAACAATCTGATCTAAAACAAATTAGCAAAAAAAATTAAACCCGTCATCATTTTTCTAAAATCACACTAGTCATACATATTTTCAGTCTCTGCATCAGGCTAAATTCAATGAACAGGACGACCCGTAAACAACCACAGTTCGGATTCCTAATAAAGAAGAGGGGCCCATTGGCCACCCATGCGCACGCAGCTTAATTTGGCCTTGTCCCTAAAACCAAACCTCTCAAAAAACACATCTCCCTTCTTTAAGACATAACCCTAACCCAACTCTCCCAAAACTTCTCTCTTCTTTTCTTACACTCCCAACCCAATCTCCTTCAACTTCCTTATTAATTCCTCTCTTAATTCTCCCAAACCCTTGCCAAAATACAACTAATCAAAAAAATAACTTAACATAATCTAACCTAATAATCTAATAAATAAATTTAATACTTTTGTAGCAAAATTTACGGGAATTTGACCAAGGAAAAAAAAAAAATGAAAAACCCAACAAATATTTTGTATGAATTTATAAGATTATTTAGCTGATTTTTCTTCAGCTTTTTAATCATATTTATTCAGACCCATAAAATAATCATCTTTTTATTTTGTTGTCTTTTTTTTGGGGGGTTTAAATTTATAATTTGTTGATTACAGCTCATGGAAGACCTCTTCCACCTCCTTTTCACACTAATCTTCATCTTAATCCTCATCATCAATTCCATCACTTTCAACAACAACAACATCAGCAGCATCAGCAGCAGCAGCAACAACAATTTCATCAACAACAGCATCAGAGTTCCGAGGCGGAGCAAAGTGGGAGTAGTAGTGATTTGAAGCATAGCTTGAAGAGAGAGCGAGACGATTCGGGTATTGATAGTAAGGCTCTTACTAATGTTGGAGATGGTGAAGACGGCGGCGGCGGTGGTGGTGGTAGTGGTGGGGAGATGCATAGGCGGCCTAGAGGCCGCCCTGCAGGCTCCAAAAATAAACCTAAACCACCTATTATTATAACACGAGATAGCGCTAACGCGCTTAGATCTCATGTTATGGAGGTCGCAAACGGATGTGATCTCATGGATAGTATTACAAACTTTGCACGTAGGAGACAACGCGGAGTTTGTATTTTGAGTGGGACCGGGACGGTGTCGAATGTGACGTTGAGGCAACCCGGTGCACCAGGTGCGGTCGTGACATTACATGGGAGATTTGAGATATTATCGCTTTCTGGGTCGTTTTTACCGCCCCCAGCTCCACCTGCAGCTTCAGGGCTTACTATATACCTTGCTGGAGGGCAAGGGCAGGTAGTTGGAGGCGGTGTTGTGGGACCACTCCTTGCATCTGGGCCAGTAGTCATCATGGCCGCGTCCTTTGGGAACGCGGCCTATGAGAGACTACCACTCGAGGAAGATGATGGGAGTGGAGGATTACTACAAGGGTTACCACCAAATTTGCTGAATTCATTTGCCACCAGAAGCATTTTGGGGTACTCCTCAGAGGCGGAGCCAGGAATTATAAGTATCCCGGGCTATACTAAAAAAAAAAAATTTTAAGCAGTTATTTTTTCTTTACAGATTTGTAAATTATACAATCAAAGGTTGATTAGCACACAATTATACATTCTTATATACAGTTACTTTACTCTATGCCAATTATTTGTTCACCCTTTATATTATTTGAAAGAGGTATTTTAATCAAAGATAAACAGATTAATAAGACGGAATATATTATGTGCATTTGCCGTAATATTAGAATCAAAATATAAAAGATGACAAGATTTGAGAGTTTATCGTTATTATTTTATTCGTATATTAGTTTATTTATTTTATAAGTATTTAATTATTTTAGCAACAACTAAGAACTAACCAACTAGATCGAACTCGTAAGACAATTTCACCAAATTCGTTTGTTTTACCTATATAACAAGTAATGTAATGTAACGAAATCATGGTTGTCAGGCGTAAAATGATGCATATTAATAGGCGAAAATTTATGATCGAAACCTATAACTTTGTAAAATAATAATATTTAAGATATAGTCCGTAACTCCGTATTCTATAACACACCTTGGGATTTCTAGGACAATACCGCCTATGGAAAACAACAACAAATAATAGGGTGAGTTGTCTTTTAAGTGTCTTTATACGGCTGACAGAAAAACAAGCAGCAGCAACAATAGATCTGAAACTCAACTCGCCTTTGTTTATTCCAAATCTTTGGACATTAACTCCTTCAATAAGTATGTGTCCATCCTAAATTCCAAAAAATTAAGTTCGGAACCACATTTGAGTAACAACCAAACGACGTCACTAAGGATGCTTAAACCCACGCTATGTCGAAAATACTATGAGATTCAACCTAACACAATATTTACGAAACACACAAATAAGCATGTCTTTGTACCTTTTCTTTGTCAAGTTCTCTACTCATTGTGTTCATTTGAACCTCCAATTCTTCCACCCGCTGAAAAAACAGTGCGTTAGAAAGACAAATCAGCTACAGTAGCAAATAAGCAACACCCAGTAATAGCATTGCTATGACAAATAAAATAGAAGACAAATGAGAAAAAAAAAAAAAAACGTACTTTTTTCCTGGAGGCAGAGGCCTGCGGTTCTTCAAATACTTGAGCCTCAAGTTGACGAATTTTGTTGTCAGACACAACTAATTTTTTTCTTGTTTCCTCCTGTACAAAAGAAATAATAATCAGCTGGAATTCATTCCCGTTTAAAGGATCCTAAGTGACATTTTGAACTCTCCATCACTCTCTTCCTCCCTTTCCCTCCCTCTCCCTCCCATTTAAAGTGTTCTAAGTGACATTTTGAATCAGCTGGAATTCATTCCCATTTACAGCTTGTGCTAGATGTAATGAAAGGAGTATTCCCAATAATCGCAGAGGCCCATACCAATTTAGATCTCAGATTCTCCACCAACGATGAACTTTCCCTTTCGGATTCCTGCGAAAATAAATAATAAAAACATTAGTCTTCTAAAAAATAAAATTACAGGTGACGGGCACTGGATATAGAGTACTTATGACAACCTGAAATTTATTAATAACTTCTTGCTGCTCCCTTTCTCTCCTTAAAGCAACATCTGATGCTCGCTTCAATTCTTCTTGAGCTTCAGATGCTACTTTCTGTACAGCAGATTTTAGATCCGCGGCGGCCTTTACTCGTTCTTCTTTTCTCAGATCACGCTCTTCATCTAATTGGGTTTTCAGTTCAGCGATAGCTGCCTTTTGGCTGGAGAAAGCAAATAACAGAATAAAATTAACCGCCTTCGACAGCTAGAAATATAATAACCTATCCTATTATAAAGTAGCGCGTTATTTAGTCGGTGTTTCCTTCAGCATATCAATTATAAGGCATATCAAGAATGTTCTTCTTCAGACACGGACAAAATCGACCAGCTCGACAGCATCAACAACATCCTAATAATATTAAATCTTGGTTTCGGTCCACAGTTGCAGTATCAATTATCACTATCACTGCCTAATGTCGCTGAAGGCAAATAGACTAAAAAATGCAGTAAAACACACATAAAATATTTACAAACAATCGCTTTTTGGTGTTTAGGCCTTGATTTAACATCATACACAAAGTGGACTTTTTTGTCCCCTGTAACAATGTCTTGAAGACAAACCTCGAACAACAGATGATATTTAGCAGTCCTCTTTTTCATCCATGTCAATTCGTATATGCTTTTTCCTTTGGTGGAATTTACCTTGTAATTATCTCATTAGCTTCTGTACAAGACTGCACAGCTTCAGCAACTCTCACATTAAGGTCTTCAATAGTATGCTTCTGTTCAGCTGATGTTTTATTGACCTCAGTTAGTTTGCTTTTTGTAGTTTTAAATGACTCGTTCAACTCATTCAATTGAACAAGGTATGGCTTGGAGATTGAATCTCTCAGCAAATCCATTTCCTGCACAAAAAAAAAATTACATAAGGAATACAGGGAGCTAGGACAGCCAAAGTCAGCAGAATTGTGAAAGTTGTAATAAAGGCTTTACAGGAATACACAAAAAATATGGCAAAGAACTGCAAAAAGTTTGAAGGAAAAAAAGTGCAAATAGAAGATATCAAAGCCCTCTAGAGGAGAGAAATGCACAAGTTTGAGTGGTACACTTTCTTGACAATGCATATTTTCTTGTAGAATGATTTAAGAGAACAAATACCCAGTATCTACAAAGCTTAAAGAACACAATATATGAAGTATTGTAGACCAAGATTAATTCCATATCGAAGGTATAGGCAATGCAATCGAGTCGCTAAGTAATTTAAAGCCAAAGATAACAATATTTCAAAGAATAACATGCAATGGTTAAGCTGAAAGAAAGCATAAATAGACTATAATGTACACTAACTAAGAAAGATAGCAAAAGTGTGAAAAGAATAACATGCAATGGTTAAGCTGAAAGAAAGCAATAAATAATGTACACTAACTAAGAAAGATAACACAAGTGTGAAAAGGAGTTTCAGTAGTGTATGATTCCGTGAGCATACATTTTGGTGATGCTCAAAAGCTTCACGACTTTCATTTTTCAATTCATCGATAGTACGACCTTGATTTTCCAATTGCTTCCTGAGTTCCTACAACATCCCCATAAAAAAAGTTAAAGGAGAGGTAAGATGGCCCTACCATAGCTGTCTCAACTTTCATATGCGAATGCAAATGAAGCTCTTAAGCAATCTTATTTCCGAAGAATATGCAAATAAATGAAGAAAAGGGGAATGAACAGTAATAATTTTCTGAGGATACCGCATTTGAACGTTGTAAGCTCCGAAAATCATCAAGAGAGATAGGACCTTCAGGAGCACCAAGACCAATGCCTTTTGGTCTTTTGTTTTCTGGGGTTGATTCCTCTGGAGAGAAAATTCTGACAACTGATTAGTTTATTTCAAGTTTAAGCACCCACCTCAGTACCAAGTTAAACAGGCATGTTTGTAAAAGAGTATCGGTAAATAAGCTGCTGCATTTAAGAAGACATGTGGATATAAGAACAAATAGTTGGGAGTGACTGTACCATACCTGCTTTCCTCTTCAATACGTTAGCATTAGAACATGGTATAGATGACAGGACTTCGCGATAAACGAAAGCTAATGCTTGCTCTGCATTCAAAATCACAAAGAATAGGCCATCAGAACACATACCTATAAATGAAAAACATACTCATTTTCTTTAGACAAAAGACAGAAAGAGGATGCATAACTACATCTAGCATCAATTCAAACATCAGAAATGAGCTGTACACATGTAAGAAGCTACTGCTAAAGCACACTTCATTAACAAAGCAAGAAGTGATGTCCTTAATTTTTTGGACAGAAGCATGAAAACCTTGCATCACATAAACCAGACAGTTTTTGTGAATGACGCCAGTTTCCACTTTCCAGTTTAAGGAAAGATACTAGTCCAGATAACCAAACCACATATACATTGTACAGAGATAGAACTTTGTGTGTTTCCAAAACTACATTCTGACATTTACAAGACAAATAACAGCTAGAAAGATTATAATTTTATAGCAGCAAATTACTAATCTGCGATTACCGTGTTGAGGTGGTGCTGCAAAAGAAATGATATCACCATGATGAAGCTTGGCCTCAAACTTAGTGTTCCCTCGCTTCAATCTCTCCCAATTAAGATATGTGCCATTGGTGCTGAAGAAATTCGAGAACACAAAATTATAGAAGCTTTCAACCTCTCATTTAAAGTAAATTTCTAAGGTCTTTCGAAGAAGTTAAAAAATTAAGGTTATAGGAGCTTTGCCTTCAAGCACACTCTTCAAAATACAAACCTAGTATCTTTAAGGAAGGTACTGTTGCAAAAACCAGATGGACTTTCTACATCTTCCTTGGGAACTACTTTCCTGGAAATTTCACAGTGGCGTTGGCTAACTGCAGTAGATTCTAACTGAAAGCGTACATCCTCCACTAGTCTTCCTAATATGTGCACATCAGCAGTCAAAAAAATGTTTATTCCCTGCATGTCAAAAATGTCATCTGCCAGATTCATAATATAACAATGATCCAACACAAATGATTTACTTCATGCACTTAAATGTTTGATATCATAATCATCACTGTAGTACAATGTACAACATAGTCCAGTTTTATACGAAGATAATGTATAAGTTGAGAGAACTTGACAGAGCTATACATGCATTCCAAAGCATGACCCATGTGAAAAGTACCTGAACAATCAGTTGCTAAGTACCAATTCTTACAAGGAATAATTTGACCTTGAGTAACTTGAAGTGACAAGAAAGTGATAATTTCTCGCAAACGCAACGAAAATTCCACAAACAAAATGCCAGACTCATATAAGATGAAACTTACGCGGAAATTAACATAAAAACAAAACATTTTACACAAGAAAGATGCTTTGAATCTTCAAGCATCGCCACATCATCTATATCATAATGCATCCCTCCCCGAATATGAAGCGAAACCCAAACTTTTTGCCATTAAACTCATGTTGCTCTCCAATCATTGGATCGCAACAAAGGAAGAGTAAAAACCTTTCACAAAATAGGATAATAACACTTCAGAGTTGAAATATCATTCATTATTTCATGTATATTGTGAATTGAAACAACATTACTTAACCGACAATTTTCCAACATCAAATATCACCTGGTTGAGCTGTAAAAACAATAACCAAAGTTCAATGCCTAGCACGATCTCATTGGCCTCTAAGATCAACCCACAAAAACCAATAAGTTTTTACAACAACGAGAAAAATACAAAAATTAAACTTCAGTCATTCAAAATTGCTAACTAACAAAATTATTAGAATTCGAGTCAAGTCTTGAGAAACTCTCTCAATATCAGAATAATGAGACTCACATGATGGATAATAATTATTATTTTTACCTCTTAAAGACCTGACAACAAAACCAAACAGACCTAGGTTTGTGTTCGGGTTGACATTAAATGGGTTATTATCATCTCAACCCGGACCCAACCCATTTACATAAACGTTTCAATTGCCAAACTCTAACCTGACCCAATTAAAATTTCTATAACCCTGACGTGTTCAACTCATTTATGTTTAAGCGGCTCATTTTCAACCCACATAACCCAATTAAACTCTACAACCAGTTAATCAAAAAATGACCAATAAATGGACAATTCATGTCGTGTAGTCGTGATTGTGGCCAAAGACTTCACCCCTTACCCTAAACCAACCTAAATAAAGTCAGTGCATTGTCCGTGAGCACCTACTTACTTAAAAGGGTCGCAATTCACAATGTCTTAACCTTAACCCACGAAACTTACTCCCTCTTATGTGAAAAGTCGACCGTCTCATACAAGAATTGGTAGAAAACAAAAAATAAATCATAAATTACAGAAGCATCGACAAAATGTAAACAACAAAACCCTAAATCAACATTATAAACAAACAAAAAAAACACATAGAAATTCACGAGGCTATTTTGGGGGTGGACCGAGTAATATAAAAGTACTCCCTTCGTCTCGATCATTTATTTACATTTATTTAAAATACCGCTTAAAAAACAAAATAGCTAAACAAATAATTGAGACGGAACGAGTAAACAATTGACTGAGACGGAGAGAGTACCTGAGACCGCTTCCGAGCAATACTCGAAATAGCAGTAAGAACACCCCAAACATCAGGATCAGAACAAGGAAGTGGTTGCGCCGCAACCCGAGAAGCAACAGCGATAATAGCATCTCTCGGCGACACCGGCAGCTTCTTCACCGGCGACGGCGTAGGATCCTCCTTGGGATGAGACGAGCTGGTTTGCGACACGATTTGCGGGTCTCCGAGCATTCCAGGAGTGAAATTAGGGTTTTGAATTGACGGCATTGGCTTACGATCTTCTGCGATTGACATTTACAATTGAAATCGGAAACCCTAATTTTGATTTTGGGGGTTTAAATGATGGATTGAGAAAGCGGAGTGTGAGTGAGTGAGTGGGGGAGGGGAGGGGAGAGGAAAAGTGTGTTGAGGAAGGGACTGATTTTTACCCGCCAAATATTATTGGGGCCCAGCCCTACTCTGATTTTTACCCGCCAAATATTATTTGGCCGGTGGGCCCTACTCTCTCAATTTGATGAGAGGCACAGATTCTCATCGATGTACCTTTTTGTCACAGCTCACAAATGGTGAGGTCGTATCGAGTTGGATACGGGTCGGGTCAGTTTGGTGGATAGAATTATTTTGGAAATTTTTTATTTGGATAATAGTTGGTAAGGGAATATGCGATGTTATCAAATTCGAACCACTCGTATATGGTTGGGTTTTTGGATTACGAGTCAAACTTAGGTCATCTGTTCGGCTACGAATCAACTAATTAAGTATTGAATCATTCTGGTTCGTGGATGCTTGTAGATTATTTGAGATGATCGCGTCAATTTGACAACCACCTTCGTTTCCACTCTCATGGTAGAGTCTCGGGTCTCCTTTCAGCCGAGACTCTCCGTCAACCTTTTGGATGGCCTTTGCGAGCTTCTCTCTCATCTCGATTTCAATCTCGAGCAAGAAGCAATTTGACGAAGAGTAAAAATGAACTATTTGTACTATCTCTTGAAGTGACTCGATTAATTTATGCTAGCTCATTTGATCTTATTAAAAAATTTGCATTGAACTCACCTTGAAAAAGGACTCAAGCTTAACTCGTGCTTGGCTTTGGCATGATTGGATCATTATATTCTTGATTCAATAACATAATTACTGTAAAATTAATAAAAAGTACTGAAAGTAAATGATTAAAAAATCAAAACGAGCCAACACCAAGTAGGAAATTTACCAAGCTTAACCTGATATCACCCGTTACAAGACTTACAACCTGACACCTGAAACATGTCTTGACCCGACATAACCTGACCTAAGTACCTAACCGGCTAACCCTGACATCCTGAAAAGGGCATAATGCAAATCAATCCGACACTTCCGACACTACAATAACCTAAACCCGAAACAACTCGGCATGAACCTGATTCGACACTACAATAACAATATACATGCATTGCCAGTTTGCCACCCTAGCAGCAACAAGTAAAAAAAAACAGCCGCACCAACAGCAGGAAAGCAGCAGCAGACGCAACTCAAGTAGTAACTCATGAGCATATGTTGTACTCTGCTCCTACTAAGTGGAAATATGAGGAGATGGATGTTGTTCAGGAGCATTTTCAATTGATTTAAGAAATTTGCAAAGTGCAGCCTTCCTGTTATCAGGCGGCAGCAACGCCATAGCTCTATATGCAGTACTTGATGGACGAACATGAAAAATAAGATGACCAAGTTCTTCACCGGACAAGTCTGAAGTATCTTCGTCATACATTGTGTTGAGTTAGGAACGATTAACACCTAAGAGGGGGAGGGGGTGAATTAGGTGTACCTTTTAAAATATTATTTGACTTGATTAATTGATAATGCAAGTAACACAACTTAAGAGCGGAAGCTTGAGAAACTTAATTAATTGTAAG
>JAOWBH010006551.1:0-16427 GCA_028566215.1 Silene coronaria
GTTCAAGAAATATTCTACTATTATTAAGGCGGATTGAGAAGTGGGCTTTGGGAGTTTACAAACTATGAAGTGACCTTATGCTAACTAAGGGTCATGGATGATTATGGATTAGTTTATCATAATACGTAACGGGATAACAAACATTGTGGCAACAAATTAACCCATTCAACTCCTAGTGACAGTGGTTCATGGTAATCAACTTCTGATTCCGATTGTATACTATCCCGAGGGTATATCAAGTAAACGTAGAGCTAAGACCAATAAAACAATTTATGTATTAACAAAACCAGGTAAGTCGATGACATATGACTGTTCAACCGAATGAGTGTTGGAGTGATCTAGCTAGACCTTAGACGTCCATTATCCAGAGAAGCACAAAGTAATACGAAGTGTTATACAGGATTAATTCCAAGTTGCTGCTCCAATGATTAATAACTAAATAAATTTATCAGAAACTCAAAACAACAAAAGTGAACGAATTTAATTATTAGATTATCATTGTCATTCTGTCACGATTTTCTTGTGAATACCGACCATTAGCACATAATCAATGATTATAAAACAGACTCATAATTATCAATAGGTAAAATAACTGATTTCAAGAATATCATGTACGGCCATAAAATGAGAATTTATTACGACCAAGAATCACCAATATCATAATCATAGGATGAGCTTGTACCGGTTGTTTTTGAATTAGCTAATTCTTTTGATTATATTAGTTTCAGTTCATTAATAGAAATGGCTCAGTTTCAGTTTCATTAATATAAATGGCTCATGGCTTGGCTCACCTTGTACCGAGTAGTATCGGTTTTACGCTTAAAAAAATTTACAGGATGATTGACCAAGGATGTGGTCCATATATCACACCAACTTCGACCAAAATCTGAAATCAAATGGTTCTTAAAACAATATACTCATAAGTTTCAATCTAGAGTAATAGTAAAATGAGCAAAATGGAAGTAACAATCGGCTAACTTTGCATTGATTCACAATATGAAGCACGAATTCTTAATCTGTAAATATGGAGTAAAAATTCAAAGATATGTCCAATGACCAATACATATCAAAGATAATAAAACCAATCATAAATTAAAAGAATAAATTAAAAGAATCATCCTGCAATTTAAGCGTATGCATCGAAAGAGAAAAGGAATAAATTCACTTGAAATTTGAGAATTTGGGTTAGAACATACATTAAATCTTATTATAAATAGAGATGCCAGATTAATTTTCATAAGGAAAGAAAATCATTTTGCCACCTAATAATATGTAGTTGACGGCTCCCAAGGGTAATATGAAAGTATCATTAAAAGTGATAAATTTTTCAGTAAAATGGAAAAAGATTAAGATAATTGTGGTAGAAAATTATATTGTACTCTCAAAATGAGATGAGAGGGAGAAGAGTGACGGCAGAGTATGCGGACGATTATTTTGGGGTAAGCAGAATAGTTAGACGGGAAACAAATCAAGGACAGCGCGACACGTGTCCAATTTAATGAATAGTGGTTCTTCTTTTATAGTTTTGATATAAATGTTCTGATTTTATGTGACTTATCTTGATTAAAAAAGAGCAGTTTAAATCACCTTGTATGAGATCTTCCGCAAACTAATAAAATTGATTTTATCTTATTGCTAACAAATTGATCTTATCTAAAGTCTAAATTTTTTTATGTATATAATAAACAATTTTTCTTTTTTCTTTTTTTATAAATATTGAGTAGTTTTAAAGAGTTAAACACAGATGGTGAATTCTTCCGCCATTACCCCTTTCTTCCAATTGAATTTACCGAAGACTGACATGAAATTAAGCAAGGGAAAAAACAAGAAAACAAGTCATTGACGTTAAATTTTTGTGTTACATGAAATTTAAGTAGTAATCTTGTATGTAGTCATGGATCATTCTCAGAGAAGATTGCAATGCACGGAATCGCAAGTAGTAAAAAAGATCCTCCAAAACCTCACAATAAAGTGATAAAGGTAATTATATTCACATTTTATGAACTAAAGTGAACAACAACCAATTACTTTGACTTTTAATTCAAGGTAGAAGCTTCGTCGGGTTTTTTACAGCATTGCACACATTCATCAATTCTCTTCTCAATCCAACCTAATCTCCTCTCCAAACTAAGTACACTACAATGCAAAACTCGGGGATCGACTTGAGCAACTTTGGAACAAGCTCGTAGCAAAATGTAATAATCAGCATGGGCTATATAAGTGTACGCACCGTCACCAGCTGCTTTCCTCGTGTAGCGTAAATATCCATGTCGCTTAACTTTCAATCTAGGTGGGATATAGCAGAATCTATGCTCTTCCATGTCGATTTTCATATGTCGAATTGCTGTGTCTCGAGAATTATGAGGTGATTCAAGTTTGTCAGTAGATGATGAATTTTGATGTGACTGAGAATCTCGAAATGTGTTGCCACTGCTTTGGCTGATATTAGCAGGTAGAGAGATTGTCGGTTCATCCGCACTGTTGTTCGGGTTTTCCTTTGTTGTGCTGAAAGGTGTGTTAGTGTTCGTTGACCCATTCCCATGCAAGCCAAGTTCAAACTCCCCAGATGCTTCTACACTCTGTACAAAATAAATTCATTAAGAAGAAACCTTTTTTTATTCAGTGTCACTGTCCCAATGCTTACAATGAGGCTCTCACTCCAAGTTTGCATGGAAGGGGAGGATGTACGGAGCCTGTACCCGGTAAGAATAGAGGCTGTTACCTGTCAATTAGTCTCCTGCGAGACCATTCATAGCAATATAATGTGCGACGAACTCAACATTTATAAAGTCTGATTGGTTCGAAAAACGCCTCGAGATTCAGGCGATTGCGGATGATATAACTAGTAAATATGTTCCTCTGCATGTAAATTTTTTTATTGTCTAGGAGGAATTACGCTTACTTGTTTTTTAGTACAAGCAGCTACGAGTTTTGCTATGACTTTTTACTATCGCCCTAGAGAGGCTTTCACTTCTGTTCAATATACAATGACGAAAGCTAACTTTGGTTGGTTAATACGATCAGTTCATTACCCACTAAAAATAGAACCTCAGCTTCATAACTGTTTTATTATGAGACCAATATTCAGGATTCCAAGGAAAATTCCTTAAATAACTGAAAACCGTATCATGTAGTGTACTACAATGTGCACCTAGTTTCTTGTTTGGGTGGCAACATGTAATTTTCTTACTAAACTAACAGACATTATACACAATATACAGATACTGGAAACTGAATTGAATAAGAGAGCCTAACTAACAACAAAGACTTCGTTCCAAATGATTTGGGGTTTTGACCAACATAAGGCATCGGATGAAACCATTGTCAAAGCACTGAAAATGAAATAGAATTTTTGCATGCAAAACTTGAGTATTATTTCAGACACACTTCCGAGTATTATGAATGTTGTAAAAGAAATGGGAAGTGGCTGGGTCACTGGGAGGAGGCACATGCATTACGCATACCATAGATGTTGTAGCCTACAGAATGAGCCAACATCAACACCAAGTAAAAGAACAAAGAACTGAAAGATTTGTTTACAAGGACCTTTTTCTAACATTTACTACTTAAATTTACAAGGGGGAATGCCTTCAATCGGTGAACTCAATGCCAATGCTAAGGCTGATTTAGATCTGGTATCTCTAAGCAAATGGTCTATTTGTCATGACGGTGAGAAAAGATATGGGATTAGAACAACTAATCTTGCACAGTTTTTAATTAGTTAAGAGGCACTTTTTTTTTTTGCCAATCGATTAAGGCTCTTTTGAAGGTTACATTTTTCCGTGTCAATGCATAGTTTGTTAAAAGACGGGAAGCCACCACTAATGGTAGGTTGTTGGACAGGAAGCACTTTGGTTGGTCGAGCAATAGCAGCTAACCATGCCATAGAGAGAGTAATCAAGTTGTAATTATGTAATATTTAACTTTGTTGTCTCAAACTTTTAGTCGTCTTGAATACTTATGTTAAATTGTACTCCCACCGACCCAGACCAAAGGTAACATGAGGGAAAATGGAGAATTTAAGGAAAAGTGGAAAAATGAGGGGTAAAGAGGGAAAAAAATAGGTGGGGTATGTAATTGTGAGTTTAATAGTGAGTGGGTATGTGGGTCATGTAATGGCATTTTATGTAAATATCAAAAGTGTATAAGGACAATTTGGTAATGTTGTGGGCTAAAAAAGGAATGTTACCTTTGGTTTGGATCGTCCGTTTATAGTAAGTGTTACCTTTGGTCTGGGTCGGAGGGAGTATGAACCTTTAGCTTATCTATGAAAGACCTTCTTTCTCTTGGTTTTGTTTAAATTTGACGGTGATTGTTTGATGTTGTGTTAAAATTGTCGTGTCTTGGTTGTGTTAGTAGTGGAGTATGATAATCTATTTGTGTTGGTATGTGGTGTTGTATTGGTGGAGGAAAGTTCTGTAGTATGTGATGACTGGTTTTTGTTAGAAATGGATATGAGGAGGCTATGAGCAGATGTGCACGGGCAAAGCTGTTATGAAACATAACGAGCTGCAGCAAGCTTAGTTTGATGAGGCAGAAGGTGCACCAAGGCACTAAGGGCCAAGGTGACGATAAGCAAAGCAAAAGCCAATGTGCACGCCTTTTAGACACGAGGCACTCTATTTTTGGTAACAAATTTGTATGTTCCAAAAGAAAATTTGGGCAACAATGCCTTTTTATGAGTTTTCAAGTTCGCTAACATGTAAAGGAGTAAAAGTTAGCAATGATGGGAAAAAGATTTGGCATAATTGAAGATTTATAGAAGAATAATATATGAAAAGTACTCCCTCCGTCCAGGTCAATTGTTGTCCTTTGGTTTTGGCATAAAAACCAAGAAAAGAGAAGGGGACCAATTAGTAAATGACATGTGGACCAAATTGAGTGTGAAAGATCAAATTGCTCATCAAATTCATTCCTAAAATAGAAAGGACAACAATTGACTAAGACGCCCGAAAATGGAATAGGACAACAAATGACCGGGACGGAGGGAGTATATATTAGTGAGCCTTGTTAGGTGAGCCTTATCTAAGAGGCCTACATAAAATGCACCAAGGCATTTTGGTCCAGTGCCACTTAGCGGCTTTTCCCCTCTCCCCCACTTATCTATTACCATCCCCTATCTACTAAAAGATTAAGAAAAACTCAAAATTTTCCCGCCTAAAACACCCAAGCTAAAATTAAGCCATTGTAGTCTATTCAATGGATATATTTGGGCTAAAATTTGGCCTATTATTTAAATTGAAATATTCATAACCTTCACATAAGGTCACAATACAAGAGATTTGTCGTGTAACATTAGCTTTTAGTCTTTTTAGAATAAAAATGCAATGAATTTTTATGATAAAAAATTTGTGACTAAAATTTTTGCTATTATCGGAAAATTATATCACTAGTTTCATGTAAAAAATATTTTTATGGCACTACTTAATCCTCTTGATTTATTTTGGTTTTCAATTTTCTTTCTTAAATAAAATTTAAAGAAGAGACAACGTGAAAATAAATGAATTGTCAATTTACAAAATCTGCAAGTAATATAATAATAAGTGATATTTATAAATTATAAGTAATAAAATAAAATGTAAAACTTTGTATATACCGTGAATACATTACACGGGATCTATAGTAGTAACAAAACACACAGCTAACTACAGCCTGCGTTGTGCCCATTATCAGCGGTTTTGCGCCTACTATTAAATCCCATTCTGACCTATTAAATCCCATTCTGACTTGATATATGTGTCGGTAAGGAGCAAAGCCCTTATGTGGCAGAACGGCTTAAACCTGAATTAAAAAAAAGGCAAAATTCACGCAAATAACCTCAATTTTGTTGTCTCTTCACAGAATAATCTTAAGTTTGTAATCCTACAATAATCCCAAGTTTGATATGTGTTTTCCAAAATGGTTCATGTTTACGACATCAATTTTTTGTTATATATATTTCCATTTTTTCCCTTACACTTCTTTCTTCTTAAATTTATAGCACCTGTTAAATTTATATGATTTTTATTAAGTAAGGCCAAAAATATATAAAAATAATAATATCATTTTGGGACGGAATCAAACTTTTATCTCAAAAATAATGCAGACATAGAATTGAAAAATTCAAAACCAGACAACGGACGACATTCAATTGCCTATAGGGTGTTTAGTAATATTAACAAGTGGCGTGTCTATAGAAATCATATATTTGCATTTGGTTCTTTGTCATATTAAGAGGAAAACATGCAATCCCAGTAGCGTGTTTGTCTGTGAATCGGGTATGGGTTATCCAATAATATGAGGACATCGTTTACACATATATGTTTTAATCCGAACTATAACACCAATTTTTTTATTTTTCTAACATTATTTGAAAAACTCTTAGACTTTGCTTTAGCGTGTGCATTGAGGAATATAAACACTTGGTTTCAGAACAGACAATCTCATTTAGTGACTTAGAGTGGAGGTAATGTTAGTCAAATTGACTTCTTTTAATAGGAATATAAACATTTGGTTTCAGAACAGACAATCTCATTTAGTGACTTAGAGTGGAGGCAATGTCAGTCAAATTGACTTCTTTTAGGAGGGGTGATATTGAGACGAAACAGCTCACGAGCAACTCGAGATCGGCTCGGTCAAAGCTCTGACTCGTGTGAGCTCGACTTGGCTCGGGTCCTTTACGAGTCAAGCCGAACAAGGCCAAGCTCGAATCGAAAGCTCACAAACAGCTCGATATCTTTGTAGCATTTGAATTAAATTTTAAAGTTTTTTTCCAAATGAGCTTACTTTACATTAATTTACAAAAATAAAATAAATTAACAAAAACACTGTCGGGTCAAGTTACATTGCACTTTTTGTATAGTGTGCTCTTAAGACCAGAATTCAATAAGATAAATAACATGTTATAACTAAATTATAACATAACAAAGTTGGAGAGTTGGTTCTAGCTTCTTATTCCAAGGAAATGACCAAAATTCAAACCCTACTATAACTCTATAAGTATTTTCAGCTTGATGAGTCGAGGAGGTATTCTATTTTATCGAGCTCGATAACGAGCCTATCACCCTTACTTTTTAGTACGAAATATTTGGAGGAATGATTACACCGGTGGGATAATAATACGTGGTGAAAATACTCTCAATGAACGTAGGCTACTGCTAGTGCTAGCTTGATTTTCGAGGAAGAAGATACTTGTAGCCTAGACGGTAATCCACGAATCTAAGTGGCTGAAGGTCCAGTGGGGACCGACAAGCATTTTTGGATAAGATTGCAAGTAGCGAATTTTGGTATAATTGCATGGAGAGAGATACAAATGCGACTTGGGATGAACTGGGGCATGAGATAAAGGAGGTGCTATAGGAATCTAAGGAAATAGGCCATGAAGTAATGGTGGAACGATGAAGTGACACAGGTGATAACAAGACTCTTGTACGGTTTTGGGGAAATTCACGTGTAAGAAGAACTATGAAAAGTACAAAGAGGCTTGACATGCAACTAAAATAGGCAGTATGTGATGCGAGGTTAAAAGTTAATCAAGAACAAGCACGAGAGACAGAGAGAAGGATATTTATAAACGGGCCGGTACAAGGGACAGAAATTTGTGAAGGATGTTGACCACAGGGTTTTGGTTGAGGATAACGAAATAAAGGATAGATGTAATTTAATACCTTATTCAAGGGGGCAAGGTTTTGGGGATGTACCCGACAAGCATGATTAATCTGGAATTTATGTGTAAAATACAAAAGGCAAAGTTAGAATGGCATTAAGGAAGATGGGATTGAAGAAAGTAGAGGGACCGGATGATACACCTATTGAAGTTTGGAGGTGTTTAGGAGAGAGAATAATTGAATGGGTAACCATGCTCTTTAAGAAAATTTAGAGGAACAGTAAGATGCCGACGGTTTGGAAGAAAAGCACTCTCATCCCTTTGTATAAGAATAAAGGTGATGTTCAAAATTGTTCCATTAAACTGAAGAACCCTACGATCAAATTATGGGAACGATTCTATAAAAAGCTTACGAAGAGTGTAGACATCTTGGATAACCAATTTGGATTTATGTCTCGGAGATCGGCTATGAAAGCAATTTTTTTTTATTATAAGACAATTGATGGAATACTATCGAGATAAGAAGAAAGACTTGGCGGCCTTTGTTGAAGAAGGGTATATCCCGAAAATATATTGATTTGGAAGAACAGAGGAATTTCCCATTACCATTGGGTATAGCAAGTTCTACTTAGTCATTTATTATTTGCTATTGTTATGAATGAGTTGACAAGGGCTATTTGGGACGACTTCCCGTGCTATTATGTTAATCGATGAGACAAAGGAAAAGGCTGAAAAGAATTTGGAATTGTGGAGGCAAACTTTGGAGACTCGTGGGTTTAGGTTGAGTAGGGGTAAGACCGAGTATTTGGGGTCTAAGATAAGTAACGCGGGATCAAGAGAGGTGGAGAGTACCACATTTGATGGAAAGATCGTTCAGGGATTTTTTTTTTTTAGGTATTTAGGATCTATTATTAAGAACGACGGGGAATTAGATTAAGGTGTGGCTCTTGGAAATGGGAATTAAAGGAGGGTAGTTGAAATGGAAAAGTGTCACATGGTTTATATGTGATAATGGTATGCCTCATAGACTAAAGGGTAATTTCTAACACATAACAACTAGACCAGCCCTATTATACGGCTCCGGCTCCGACGGCTCCATTGTCACGTTCAAAAGATGATGTGACGAAAATGTGTATATTGAGGTGGATGTGCGCCAATGCAAGAAAAGATCGACTAAGAAATGAAGTGATTAGGGAGAAGCTGAAAGTGGTGCTAATAGAGAGTAAGATGATGGAGAATCAGCTAAGAGCCTAAGATGGTTTGGTATGTGAGAAAAAGACCTACGAATGCACTAGTTAGGTAGAGAGGAGAATAGATTGCGAGGAGTAGAGGGCGAAAAAAAAAAACTTGGTTGAAAGTAATTGGAACATGATATGAGATTTCCCCGCATTGAAGAGTGTATGGTGACGGAAAGAATACATGTGGATTTTTTGTTAAGTTCTTATTTGAACTATTTATCGGGTTACATTTATTTTAAAAATTATTTGTTTACTTTTGAGGATTTATCAAAAGTTTTCCCTAAATTTTTTTTTATATAATCATACTTTGTCTACTTTTACGATTTTTCGGAATATTAACTTTTACTTCTATTTTCAAAACTAGTTATTAATGTGTACTTTAGATCTAAATTCTAATTTTTTATAAAAGCAAGTTGGGAGTTATTGATTTTCAAGCCTAGGTTTAAGTTGACTTTTGTATTGTGTTCAATCCCATTTGCTTTTCACTTTTCTCTTTTTCTCTTTTCGCATTTTGAGGTGTGCCACCACCCACAGACACTTCTAAAGGATGATTCATGACAACCGACCCAAATCATTTTAGCTCCTCCGATGTTATTTGAAAAATTATACAGATTCTGAACTTCTTTTATTCTAATTTCAAGTTGTGCAGATCTAACCCTGGCCCTTTATCTTGTAATTTTCAGTACGACATCGTAAAGGGTCAAAAGGGGTTTTGCACGGACTACTTTCCGTTGTTTTTTTTTTTCCTAGATTTCAGAATAATAACGTATTTAAGGAAAAATAATTATTATCTAATGAATATTTAATCTTTTTACTTTTGGAATCATTTTGAGAAGATCCCTCAATACTTCGGATTATTTAAAGATAATTCTAACTACGGTATATTTTAGGAAGATTTAGCAAACCGAAAATTATTTGTATGAATTTTGCCTAAAAGAAAGAGATGAGCCTACGTGGATCCATATAGTGTAAATAGTTTATCGAGAACCCACAACGATTTTTTTTTTTTTTAATTTTAAGCATTAAAAAAACATTCAATTGCTCATGTCTCAAAACATTTGTTGGGTTCATCATATTTGGATTCTCTAGGGCTACAGAGACATCTTCCGGGAAAAGACTCTTTCTCCTTCGGGTTTAGTAAAATGTATTCAGAAGTAATCAGTAGAGCAGCTATAAATGAAAGGAGCTTGTTGCAAGAAATTTGTGACAGAAAGTTAGGATTTAACAAGAGCCTTTCGTAGAAATCATTGTCTACTCTCTCCTCCATTAGCCCTTCGCATCTGACTCTGATGTTTCAGCAGGCAGACACTGATGGGTTCAAAAAAGAAACACAAGATTTTTAGTAACCTTACGAAATTGTGACAGGTAACAATCGGGATTCGCAAATGTGATTAGCAGCATAACCTTAACTATCCTTATACTCGATTGTTTATGTTAGAAGACACTTGACCATCGTCCATTTTGACTATTTATTTCTTCTTTACTAATTGTTTTATCTCTCCTTGATGATCTCTAATGATGATATATTAGCAGACCCCAAATACCTCTCCAAAAAACTTTGGGGCTAATGCTTTGTATACTCAGCATCTGAAACTCAAACATTCAAGTATACTCCACATATGGAACTCAAAAGTCAAAACTACCTTCTTTATTGATTGTTTTATCTCTCATTGACATCTCCAATGATGACTAATATTAGCAGACCCCATATAATTTTGGTTCTACCGCTTTGTATATTCAGTATCTGAAACTCAACATTCAAGTATACTCAAGGCAGTTCAAGACTTTAGTCTAGTAAGGTTGTTTGGCTAAACATCTAAAAGAGGCTTCAATTAAGAATAAGTTACCTCTCGATTCTTCAGATAGAATTCCCATAGCTCTTCTATAAGATTAGGATCCTTGTACAGGGGCTCTAACCCAGCAAAAACCACATCCTTGCAATACTGAAGGTACGTAGGCAAATCCTTGGAGTACTCTGTCAGTTATAACAATTGAGAAACATAATAAGCAAGACATAACGACACCTAATACACTAAACAGAACGGCTAACTTTATTGTTTTTCGTAAGGCTATGCACGCACAACAGTCACTTGCAATTTAAAAAACAACAACAACAACAACAACAACAACAACAAAAAAAATACTATAATAGATAGATTACCATATGTGTTGTTTAAATCGTCATATTTCTTCTCAAGGTTTTGCAAAAGCTCTCCACAATCGGACTCAAGTATATGGACAGAAGATGAGGTTTCTTCGGGGTCGACATTCTTGGTTCGAGAGGTAGGCATTGCTTCATCATCATCAGAACCTGATGAATTTTCATCCATGACGGAGTCATCATGAGGGGTGGAGAGAGTCATTTCCCACTTGCCAAAACCATTTATATTGTAAAGAATCCTTATAGACACAATAAGTATTGACATCACACAAACGCGAGTAGGGAACCTCGACTCATTTACTGACAACCATAATTCAGGAGGCATGGCCCACTCTTGTATGCGACAAGCATATGGAAGGATCTTCTCAACAGGAAGAGATAGCTGCTTCAAATAACGGGAAGCTATTGCATAAAAGTTGACTGGAGGCAAATTTAGGCCAACAGAATGAGCTATGGATGCTGCCATTGACTCTAATTTCTGTAATGAGACAGATTGGAGTGGCCTAAACATAAAATTGGCTTCCAATGGGCATATTGCAGAAGGACATTGATGGCTTCTCTCAATTTGTTTAATGGATTCCTTAATCTTAGGGAAAGCCCCAAAATAGGGAAGCTCGCCTTCAATAGCCCACTTCATTATGTCACTTGGAAGAACTGCCTCCCGAGCAATATGACATGCCAAATAAGAAACAGCTAATGAAGATGATAATGGTATTGTCTTTTGCAAAGACCTGAACCATATAATTGCCATACGTTCCCTATACAAATTTCGAGGCTCGTTTATATGTTTAGCATAGTTTCCTACTTTGCATTTCTTGTCACCTACAACAAACAAGGCCATGCAGGTAAGCCAGTGAGCCCTTGGAAAAATACATATGTTGGGAGAAAAAAATACCTTTAATATAATAAGCAGATAACAAAATTATTTTCAAGACCTTGGCACAACTAAAGATAAGCCACATAAGTAAATCTTTTATGAAATGTGGCATTCTGAGAACACTCAACTTTCCAAACGCACACATGATTGACAATCCTCTCTTTTAGGTATGCATAGAGGGAACCGGGAAACAGATAGACCAATGATGACAATATTCAAAACACACAAATGTGGTTGGGTTAGCAATAGTATAGTATATCGAAAGTCACAATCCCCTAGTATTAACAAAATCAATCTGCCAATCCAGAGTTTGCATTTCAATCTTTATTTTAGAAACTTAATGAAACTCTTGTGAAGGTCATTAGCATTCATTAATTTTATTATCATCAAAGTAAGCATACGTCCATTCTTATGTTCACCAAGTTCACCATGTCATGCACAACACATCATAATCTGATCATGCATACCAGAAATGTTTACTACAACTCTACAATACAGTCAATAACTCAACTGACCAATGGATGTGATGTCATATGAGACTCATTTTTTGTATCGCAAGGAAAAGGCCGGGGTCCAAAATAGCTGATTTTTTGTTGTCCGATTGGCTGTTTTGAATTTTATACTCCTTCCCATCCAGAATTTTCTTCCCATTTCAATATGGCACATGTCGTAAGGAATATAATAAGATAATTACTAAACATGGAAGTTGGTAACTAAAACAAAAATTGATTTGCTTGATCCACTAAAAGCCACAACACGAGCAGCCACCACCACTCAGCCCCCCTCCACCAAGGCACCACTGCTAGATGAACACCACTAACCACCTCCAGGCTCACTAAAAGTCTAAAACTACCATAGGATATGTTGGAGATTGTGGTGTGCACCAATGGTGTTTGTATATGTGATGATTGCTTTAAATTTCTTGTAGGTCTGAACTCTGATTAAAGAAAAGGCCAAGGAGGGGCGTGAAGTGTAGACCTAGGAGGGGGTGTCGGGTGTAGGGCTAGGTCGATGGAAGCACTGGGCGAGATGGGTTCAGCTTCTGAGAGGGGTATAGTGTAGCAGGCAGGTGAGGCCTATGGGCTATGGCTGTTGCAACAAGGTGAGATGAGGCCCGGTGGAAGGAGGAGAAAGAGAGAGAGAGAGAGAGAGAGAAAAGAAAAAAAAGAAAGGGATGAAGGGAATAACGCAGTCACTGGTAACGTCAATGATCAGGAGAGGGAGCAGGTGACCGGCGGTGGTGATGCCGATGGTGGGAAACTGGTGACCAGTGGGGATTAGAGGTGTGAGAAGGGGAGGAACAAGGGTGATGTTATTATTTTGATGCTATGGTTACTGGGTAAGCACATGTTTTTTGCTGTGAGACTGAGAAATGCATCGAAGGACTAGTACTTCACAATAAAAAGAAGCACGGCCACTTTAGTAAGTCATTTTGCTTTATTACATCATAATCCAAAATCAAAGAGTAATGAGTTGTTGGCTCCACTGGAAATGGACACGGAGTAAGAACAAAAACTAAGAAACATAAAACAATGGTATTTTCGTAAATGTGCATTAGTATTTAGGATAAGCTTGCAACTTACCCCCCACAAAACACACAAAATATGGAATGCTTTGAAATGGAAAGAACAAAATGAAGTTTCCTATAATGGAAACGGGAAAAATAAAGTGAATGGGAGGGAGTATGAACTCAAATAATTTAGATTACACCAACTCAGGTGACAGTTCATAAGTGAGGCTCATTCGGCTCTCTCTCATGAGATGAGCAACACTCTTGGCTAAACAGCTGCATAAACAATTCAATGTAAAGTCAACTGTGAAAAGTCCTGGGCAGTGGAGCCTGGAAGCTGGGCATAGAGACTTTTCTAATTAGGGGACGACAATTCAGGTTTCAAATCTCCTTTAGGAAGCATGGTATTGTGGAACATGATAATGCTTGGACATTACATACGTATTAAAACAATCTTCCCCCATTTGATTTCATTCTCTATATTTTTGGGCTAATAAAATAGAGGAGACATAACTGAAGGAAGTCATACAAGACGTTCTACACTAATTAAAGAGTTTAAGCTAAAGCAGTTTTGGTATGAGGCCGTGAGCTTGATCAACTGCCAAAAAAGATGAGTTTTTGCGCACCAAAATAAAGCAGGAACACCATCAATTCCCTTAAATTCAAATTGGAACAGGACCTTGAATTGTATAGCAAGATCCGTATTTGTATACTCTAGGGTAAGATTGCGTACATCCGACCCCCCTTACCCCGCAAATTACGGGAGCCATTGAGGCACTGGGGTAATGTTCTCGTTAATGTTGTTTTATTCCCAAACACCAAAATGAAACTTGTGAAAATTACATATTTTTCATTTAATAAAAACAAATTCATGCATTTAGTCCATTACAATCACAAAAACTTCAGCACTTGCTGCGCAGCGTTCTTTATACACACACATATGGGAACAAACAAAATGTTAAGAGATTGAATTTTTCATCTCCTAGACAGGTTAAATCAGAAATTATCAGAGTGAATAATAAAACGAAGAATTAACCTTGACTTTCAGAATCCTTAATAACATCATCAGCCCAGGCATGAGCAAAAACCCTTTTGGAAGCAACAAATCTCAACCAAACCTCAGCCGCGATCCCACATATAATTGGAGTTACCTTAAACACCTCGACAAGCTTCTCACATTGGTATTGAAGCAAGAGTTGAAGACCCAAATTATACCTGAGACGAATACTGTTATAATAATCCTCCTCTGTAAAAAGAACTCCTTTAGGCACATCCCCAAAGTCAGCAGGCTCCTTGGGGCCCATATGATCAGGGTCAAATGGTTCGGGTTTTACAGATGGGGTGTAGCGGGTGTAATGGGGATTGTAGGTAGCTCCACCACCATCGGCGCCGCCCTTGTCAACGAAATCCTCGTCAGCAACGCCAGTGGCGACAACATCGTCGACACGGGCATTGCAGTTGTTGCAGTAGAAGTGTCCGTCGTCATCAGAAAAGTAGCACCCTAGTTCGTTACAAACACTGCACCTAAGTTCATCACCATTTGTGTCTGTCATTCCTCCTTAATTACATAACACCCATGAAAACCTAATGAATGAATGCAAATTAGAAACATAAATAAAAAGCATGAATTATTCATATGCCACTACTAATAGCAATAAATAATCATATAATACCCGTTTATATGTGTTGATTGCTGAAAATCATCCTCCTATACGGACCCCGCGGGTTCTTCAACAAAGTTGAGGTTTTCAATCGACAGATAGATGCTCACTTGTGTTGAAGTCTTCAATAACGGCTCCCTTGTTTTATTGTATTTTCAGTTTAGGCAGGAAGCCACCCATTCTCTTTTGAATTGAAATTTTCTGAATTGAATTTAATAAATATAAAGGTTTTATTTTTTTAGATTGAAATTGTCTGAATTTAACTAAATTTAACTTAACTTATTGAACCTGAATTAAACTGAACTTAATGGACCTGACCTGAACTGAACTGAACTAAACTGAAGTAAAATAATAAAAATATAACAATAATAATAATAATAATAACAAATATTCAAATAATATTATTCATTAAAAATAATAATATAATAATAATAATCTATAAAATATATAAAAATAATATTGTAATATAATAATAAATATAGTAATAATGATAATGAAAATAATAATAGTAATAATATAATATATTAATAAATATATTAAAAATAATAAAATATAATTAATTATAATGTATAATAGATAATAATAGGTCTCATAATAATATAATAATATTAAATATAATAACAATAACAATAATAATAATAATAATAATAATAATAATAATAATAATAATATTAAATCTGTCATTAATAATATTAATTATAATGAATATATTAATAAAATAACAAATATAATCATAATGAAATATATAATACTAATATTTCCATTATTCATCATAAATTCAGTTTTATACTTACTTCGCCAAATTTATTTATCTTTACCTACTTTTTTTATTCTTTATAAGGATTTTGGGATAATTATAAATCAAAGGTAAAAGAATAATTGCAACGGAGGGAGTATAAATTTGTGTCTCTCTCTATCTTGGTTATTTGTTTATCTATTCTATTTATGAGTATCTAAATCATTTGCTTACCATCCTATATTAGAAATATATTTAAAGGATATTTTTTATCATCCACATAATCTATTACTCTGTATCTATTTGTCCCACAACAACACTGAAGTTTAAAGAATGACATTCATAATCATCAATAAAATGATCAAGAAATTAAAGACAGTTGTGCTACTAAAAATTATTCTCTCAATACCAAAATACAGCCTTTCCAAATTTTTTTAAAAATGTGAAGAGAAAGAGAAGAAAATAATCCAATTTGGGCAATAATGCAATCACAAATTCTAAATAAGACGGTTTCAACCAGTCTAATTTTATATAAAAACTAGTTTTATTCTCGTGCAACAATGCACGGGTTGCATATTTATACAATGTAAACAAAGTTTAGGTAAAAGGATAGATTTTTTTTATTAATTCGACTATTACGTGAGTAGAGGTTGATCTGA
>JAOWBH010006662.1:0-25634 GCA_028566215.1 Silene coronaria
AAGGTGTGTTATATCCGATATTCAGGCTCTCACCAAAGCTATATACGAATTATTTATGAATGTAATTTTGTTTGCAATCTATTATACCATCAAAACAATACAACAAAAATTTCATTGTGAGCTGCACTCAATATGTATGTATAATCAGTAAAAAAAAAGCTACGCTAACATGCACATGAAACGTAAACAATCAAAATATTTTGGGGGACTGTGCGCGAAGCGCGCAGTGCAACCAACTAGTTTGCTTCAAAATGAAACATCATGCCTTCTGCAAACCGTAATGGTAGTGACATAATCGAAACAAATAATTAGGACAAAGAGAGTATCATAATAGTATTCCTAGGGTGACGATGTTAAATATTGATAACTTCAGCTCGGGACCTCTTCCACAGACCACAATTATCGCATTGACGACCTTCGGAAAATTGAAGTTGAAGGTCAATATATTTACCATGACTTCTGATTGTCAATTCATATTCAATACGGTTGTGCAAGCCATGAATTGTTAATGAACATGGGGACCGACATATTTTTGCCTATACTGAGTACCCTTGAGAACCTTAACATGGGACGACCGACAGGTTTTCCCGTACAATCTGTCACCTAAAGGTTATACAGTTGTGTCCTCCATGCCTAGTACAACTAAAACATAAACCCTTGATGAAAGGCAAAGAGAAAGATGCACATTTTGCGCAATGCACAAAATAGGGGTCCATACTCCATAACTCCATATAATTCAATCATTTTGATCACGTTCTCGTTAGAAAGACGTGTAAATCAGTAAATGTACACATAAATACAAGGCAGTTACTTACAATTTGGTACCAACTTGCAGCTCGAACTTTAAGGGAGACCCATTATTTCAATCAAGCAACTTTCGTTAAAGAAACATGAAAATACTTGTGTTCTCCGAAAGGACGTCCTCCTTACACTCAAAAAAAGGAGCACCAAAATTGAAATGAGGATGGTCCTCCTCCTTTGAGAGTAAGGAGGACGTCCTCCCGGAGGATACAAGTATTTTCAATGAAACATGCACCTCAAATTTCCCGGTACGTCACTTATTGTGCAAGTGACTCGACATGGCAAAGGGATCTTCGGGTTGCGCGAAAGAAGTTGGGTAAGTTTGGATCGAGTCAGTTTGGGTTTACTTACATAAAGCCCTAACGGAGTTAGAACGGGTTGTTTTATGTCTCAGTGTGTTTTATGTATGCACTTATCGAGTCAGAACGGAAAGTGGATCGTTTTAGAGCTTAGGAAAAGTCATGTATAGATCGGGTGAAGTCAATTCAAATTTTCCTAATTCTATGCATCTTCGGTACGGATCAAATCAAAGTGTCGGCCAAATCCGGTGAACAAATCAAAATCCATACTTGGATACCATCAAGACGAAGATCGTCCCAATCAATTGATAAATTGAACACATCTAGAACCATATTTGAGTACCATCATGACGAAGATCCGTCCCAATCAATTGATTATTTCGAACACAATTGGAACCATACTCGAGTACCATCATGATGTTCGTAATCTCCACAACTATTAAACTCTCTCATACTATCGCTTTCGGCTTTTAACTATCTCCACAACTATTAAACGGAATATCGAATGCAAGTCTAAAAACAATTTATTAGAAAACAGAGAAGTTTAGTTTATATCACATAGATGACGCTTTATAACAAGACCGACATGACAACAATGACGCTATAGATTAATTGTCCCAAGCCAAAACAAACTAAAACTTAAAATTTAAAGGAGGTTCATGTCAGCATTGGTACATACAGGAGATACATGCCTTCAAACACCAGTCGAAACGCGTTACACTTTCTCTTAATTAGAGTTTAGAACCATGATAATGACTCTTAAACAGCCTCGCGGACCGAACATCCTGAAATTGAACAAGCAGATTTAATAAGCGAAATGGGTTTATAACAAACTTAAAAACTACCATGACACGGTCCTAAGTGAAAATCTAACTTGTTTACGGTATAATCAAATGAGAAATATAGAAGGATTTTGGTATGAACCGTCTCATCCAACAAATAAAGGCTTGAAATGCGAAGAGAAACTAACATGTCCTCTTATTTACATCACGGAATACGATAGAAATACGAGTAGCTTAGAGGACTCCCCCAGTCATGGCAGGAATGTCGCCGAAGCTCCACAGATCGATTGGGTTCAGGCCATCCTGAGTAGCATCGGAAGCAAGAAAAGCATCAACTGCCCAATCATCCATGTACGGCATGTCCAAGAACAGCTCTTCTGACAAGCTCTTTCCAAAATTACCCTTGCCGCTAGCAGCATCTCCCAAATCGGGTTTCATTTTCTTGCTTGCGTTCCCATCTGCCATAGCTCCGGTTTCTTCAGTTTCAACACCAGGAGCGAAGAACGATGATATTTCCGGAGTTCTGGGGCCGGTTTCTCTAAAACCAAAGTCAGAACAACCAAAAGAGTTACTGCCTTCATCGGAAGTAAAACTGGTATAATAGTTCTGAGTGTTGGGTTTCTCTTCCACAACTGAAAAGCTATTGAAGAACTGATTGTCAGTATCGGCCATGCCATTGAAGTTTAGGTTCACATTCTGAGGTGCAGGGCTAGGGTTTGAGATGGAAGCTGATCTCTGAGATTTGACTTTGACCGTGCGCCTAGGGACAGAAGATGAAGGAGCCTCCTCAGGGAAGTTGACCTTGGCTTTCTTACCACGGATCCTGCGTGCTTCGGCATCGTAAGCTCTGGCGGCTTCTTCAGCAGTGTTGAAGGTTCCGAGCCAGACACGAACACCCTTTCTAGGATCACGGATCTCAGCTGCCCACTTACCCCAGGGACGTTGTCGGATACCACGGTATTGATTTTTTCTCTTCCTCTTGGATGATTTGTCAGCTTCGCTGTCAACTTCCACTGGCTTTGATGCTAAAAAACACAGAGAAAATGAGAACTTGTCAGTTGATCAGTGTTACAGTTCATACCATGACATTTCACTAAAACCCATATGACGGATACTCTATAGAGTGCATATCATGTAACAGTTTCGCACAACAAATTAGTCAAACCGTGATATAAACTATCTTGCTTTGATGCCTAGTATAGGAATGCCAAAGAGTCTCATCCTTAATTCACACACGAAAGAAAACCGCCCATACCCAAAACGTATATCACATAAATGTCTCTAAGCACTCGGTACGACTAAAAACAATACATATTCTAGGACCAAACCAATATTTTCCGGGATTTTCTGAGGTCCAGCCTGTGTTTTGTTAAATTCAACATGTACGCTCTTTTTTCTAAAAACCATCTAATAAACTCCTAATTCAATTAGTAGTTCCAACACTACCTCCAAGTACCATAATTTAGGTTGATGAAAAGATGATTGTTGACGAGTAAAAGGTGATTAGGTAGATTGACGATTTTAGAAATTGTGGAGAGCTAATCAACTAAAACTGATTGATCATAGCTGTACAAATTTGAGTGCTTGGATTATAAATACAGAACTTTATATCAAAGTTCAGGGTATATTACATGATTTTAAATAACGAGGATACGCCATAGAATCTCATTACTTAAAATACAATCCGATTTGATCCCAAAAATGTAATAACCTTTCTATGGTGAAATATGTGGATAGAGATCGACATGGGGAAAAATCAGATCAAACAAATCTAGAGGATTCTCCACATATCAAGAATTAGGTACTCAATCTACCATTGAAAACAAGTCCAAACCTACCTAACAACTAAGAACTACTAGTAAAAACAATTACTCCAAAATAAACGTCTCACAAGTCTCTCCCACTTGCCCTTTTGTCTCACGTCACAAGCTTGTGACGGATTTTTGTCCGTCACAAATGAGAATTTGTGTTAAATGAATTGTCAAAAACAGTTGCAAAATGAAATTAAATAAAATTTCCACAAAGCAGAAATTGTTCTAAAACTAAATTATTTGCACTAATAATTATTGTGCAAGACCATCTCACAATGTGATACGGTCCTTTTATATATATAAACACTCGTCAATTGAAACTAATAAATAAGCGCTTACCCAATAAAAAGACCATCTAACAAGGTAAGACCGTCTTGTTCTATAATTCTATAAGACCGTGTGTTTCTGAAGTATACAACTTCATTGACAAAATACACCTAGGCTACAATGAAGAGACATAAATAGCAAATACTACTGAAAAATCATCAAAAATTTCTGGATCACCATGGATTGTAAATTAGAGAACAAAGACAAACCCACGTAAACAACGCAAATTCTTACTTACGACGGGTCACAAGCTTGTGACGACTCACACGATTTAAATAATGTTAAAAAGGAAAGAGGGTTTGTGAAACGTCACAAGCTTGTGACCTTCAAAAGCACGACTTGCTACATAAACAAACCGGTAAATTCAATGAATTGAAAAAACACTTTTTCAACATTGACCGTGAGTCTATGATAATCAAAGATACATTGAATTGAATAATGTTGAGAAAAGCAAAAAAAGCACTAAAAACAAAATCAAAAATTAAACTATTCCATTTTGGATTCCAAACATAAGAAATCAAGATAAACAAATACTTTTAATATTTGGTATGCTTTATAACCAAATCTTACAAAAAGATCATAATTTTCATCCTTTATCATACATACAAAAATGAGTTCATAAAGTCCACAAACCCTTACAAAACACACAAAGATTACACCTTCCTTTATTTTGAAGGTACCAAACAAAACATTAAGGTCAATAACAACTCAAAAAAACCATAAGATAAAAACTTTACCCCATTAACCTAAAAAAAGATGAAATTAAATCACTCCAAAGACTTTTTTTTGAGAAATTTACCATTGGAAATAGGAATAGAACCTTGGTAGGATGACCAACTTAAGAAGCAACCCAAAAATTGAAAAACATAACTAAAAAAAACACAAATCATAGAATAAGACCGTCTCATATGTGATATGTCCATAAAGATCAAAACTTTATTCAATCAAACAAAATTAAAACTTTGTGTCAAATTTCTCCACAAAAATGAGAAATTTAACATTGGAAATAAGTGTAGATACTTGGTATTAGGACCAACTTGACTAGTAGCCTAACATCCAGAAACTTGACATAACTCCTAAAAGCCAGACAAAATTATAGAATAAGAACGTCTCATATTAGTTAAACACTTGTTTATTACTATCAATAAATTAGCGTGTTTATACATAATAATAAAATGACTTGCACAACAAATTAATGAAAAATGCATAAAGATCAAAACTTTATTCAATCAAGCAAACAAAAATGTAAAATCAAACAAAATTAAAAGCATGGGCAAATTTAATTTCTAGAAACTTGATATTAGGACCAACTTGACTACCTCCTAAAAATATATCACAAATTATAGAATAAGACCGTCTCAATGAAAACAGGCTAACCACTGGTTTATTTACTATCAATAAATGAGCATTTTTTTATTTTATTTTATTTTATTTGGTAAAAAAGGAACCGCAGGCGCTACCTTGTGTGAGCACCACCTATCAGATGTACGTAATAGCCTGCAAAAGCCACCTTTTTTACCAGGGTGACAGGCTCGAAATCTAACACAATAATTACTGATTATTTTTGCTGAAAACACAACCAAATTAATTTTTCCAAGAAAAAAATTAAGAATTTACCATCAAAAGTAGGAGAAGAAGACTTGATGTTGTTGGTAATATTATCAGCAACATTTGCAGGAACAAAAAGCTTAACATCAACATCAGAACCTTCATCTTCATCATCCTTAAACTCCATGAAATCAGCTTCAAATTTTACATCTTCTTCATCAAAATCATCAACATTTATAGATCTCAAGGGTTTAGAATAACCTGAAGTTAAACCATTGAGATCTGGCCATAAAAAATCTTCAGCGGCTTTTCTTGATTTAATATTACTATCAGGTTTAAACCCAGAAAGGATTGCTCCTCCACACATGATTCTTTAGCTTTTTTGTGTGTTTTTTTGGTGGTTGTGTTGTGTATTTTGTCCTAATAAATGGAGTGGAGTTCTTACTTATATAAAGGGTATTTGATTGAATGTTGAGTTTGAGTCCGTTTTACGTTTATAACCGTCTTAGATAATATTATGTCGATTTTATCTGGGTTTTGTTTAAGACCGACTTATTTGTTTAAATTTAAGACGAGATAAATTGAATAGAGTACAAGACCAAAATATATGGAGATTAATTAACAAAAAAAATTGTTAAGTATACAAGTGAGATGCTATTTAACTCGTTTTAATATAAGGTTTTGTTGATTAAGAAAATCTCTAGCCGATATTTGGGACAAGATCTTTTGAAGTGGTGAAAGAAATATAATGAATACCCTCGTCTTTAAGTTTATTTCTTCCTTTTATTTGCATGATTTATAAATTGAACTCCTAATTGTCCCTTATAAATCAGAATTTGTGTTTTAAAAAAATAGATAATTAATTAATTAGAATCAGTATCAATCAAACACAAATTCCACTTAAGACGGGTATATTTGTCTTAAATCTAAGCGGGTCAAATATGTCAATAGAGACAAAAATAAATTGCATAGGAAAATTAAAAGGTTTGGTTTTAACCCTAAGACGAACATCTCTATTTAATCTGTTTTAACCCTAAGACGAACATCTCTATCTTAATAAAGACGGATTGTTAATCGAATATATGAGTTGTTTCAAATTTATTTCACTTGTTTTTAATTTGTTTCTTGATTTTTGAGAAAATAGAAATGGAAGAAAATAAAAGAGGTGGATTATTTTTGAGAAAATAGATATGAAAAGGTGAGACGTGACGTCAGGTGAGACCGTGTGACGTATGATTATTATTACATTTTGAGGAAGAGGAGTGTGGCGAGTGTATGACTACCTCTTTTTTGTCTTTATTATTGTTTGGGAAAGTTCCATTTATTTTTTATTTTTTTTCAAAATGATGATTATTTTCTTAAATAGATATATAAATTAAATGATGAATTTGATGATTATTTATCTATTTTAGAAATATCTTTTGTATTGGTATGGCTAATGATATTTCCTGTATAACTATAACTAGTATGGACGAAGTTAGGATCAAATTCTACCTAGAACCGAAACTTCAATCTTATTTACATTTCTTATCGTTGGTTGTTACGAAGTATATAATACGATCTTCCATGATAGTACATTCCAAAACGAGCTAGTTTTATACGTGTATGGATCCTCTCCATTACTTTCCTCTCCATTACCTTCCATTTCCTCTCACATACAAATATAAAATCATTATACCCTATCCACCTCATCAAAACACTTGACCATTAGATCGGACCGTTGAGAAGTAATGGAAGGTAATGAAGAGGATCCGGACCGCTCTCAATGGTTAAGTTAGTAGAGTTGTTGCTTAAATTAAACTACATACAATTATTTAATTGATTTAGATGTCTTTGTGGGTCCATTTGAGCTACTAGCTCTATGGAGTTAGTTGCTCAAACTAAGCTAGTTCATGTGGAATAGTGGAGTATTCCAATGGTTAAACAACTAACTTATAACTTTTGAAATTTGCAAGCAAGTCATTTTGCTCAACTATTGGAGATGCTCTAAGTTTTATTCAAAATAAAAAAACACTCAATATTCCGTGTATTTATTGCGCGGGATCTAAATTAGTTTTAATATTAAATAGGTTGATTTGAGGGAATTACGTACGTGATTCATGATATGATTAACCAACCAATATAACTGCTCCAAGACCAAATATATTCCAAACACAGATTAAAAAAAATAGGATTTGGAAGTTTCAGAAAATAAAATAACTAAATAAGTAGAGTCAGAAATCCCAGATGGGCCTGAACCTTTCAACGGAATTACCAGACTAATTCCAAAACGCTTTTACAATTAGCTACAAAAATATCGAATTATCATTATCATATATCACAATCCAAATTAACCTGATTCATTTTTATATGATGCTAATCTGAATAATTAATTCAGTTCTGAGTAATTGATCATTGATTCATCATGTTTACCAAATTGTTCAGCAAGAAGTCTTCTGCCTCTCAGGTAATTTCTACTTTTATCGGATTTTTCTACTTTTTTTTTTTTTTTAATTATTGTTAGGGATTTCACATTTTGAATTGGGGAAAGGTGATATAAATGTTGGAAATTGTAGCTTCTAGGTTGTACAAATGTTGATAACTTCACTTTGATGGTGCTTTTCATTTTTGTTGATCATATTTTATTCGCGGAATTTGTTTACGCCGGCAGAGGTATCGTTTTAGGGCTCGCTTGGAATGGGTATAACTATTACTGGAGTAATGGGAGGAAAGGAATTATTACCTTCATTCCAAGCGAGCCCCTATATTTTGAAATATGTCAGCCATTATACTGTATTTCTCATACATTACTTAGGAAAAACAGCAAAAGGTGAACTATAAGCCTAGAGTCAGCTTACGGAATCGCAGTACACAGCAGTAGAGGATTGTGATTGGTGTGTGTTGTAGCCTTGTAGGTGTGCTTCAACAAAATATAAAACCTAGGAGTCTCCTCTTTCAATGGTAATTAAGCTATAATTCAAACTTACAGGTATCACTGAGTTAGTGCACTTTGGCTGGAACACGGGTTTTTGTACCAACTTTCTCCAAGGTCTGTGATTGGTGTGGTTTTTCACGCCTTTATCCTTTAATTTCCTGAGCTGCGAGAGAGTACTGATTGGATAGTTTTAGCACAAATTATTATCTTTTTATGATCGGTTCCTGTTAGTGGTCAGGCTTCTTAGTTGCTTGTTTGCGAGCATCTAAATAGTGAAAAGAGGCTAGCTTTGGTCTAGAAGCTCTTAGTTTGCTATCGCCAGCCTACAAACCAATCTTCAAGTAAGTAGTTAGTGACCCATTAAACAGCCATAGTTTAACTAAGATAGTAAGATGCTCGCCTAATGGTTATCCCTCTATTTTTTTGTTAAGCTTTTATTATCCATGGTTTTAGGATTATTAGTATAGTCTTCGTCTCGATGAACCTATTTATATAGAAACCTTTGATCCTTTGAATTAAGTCACAAATCGTACAGGATTGGACTCTAGGTAGCCAGGTAGGTACATGTTCAACCTATAGCCTGACTTCCTAATTACTTGATGGTTTATGTTGATTTTAGTCATTTTCTTCAACTATCTTCAATAGGGTGGCTCAAATTCACAGAAGCGGGAGTCACTGATTGACTTAAATCCACGAGTTATTAGCCATTATGGGATCCCTTCTACTGCGTCTCGCCTTGCTTACGATCCCATTCAGCAGCTTTTGGCCGTTGGAACACTGTGAGTATCCTAATACGCTATTGTCCATGATTATGTTATGTATCACTTCCTCCGTCCATATGAAAAAACTTGTTAGTTCGTTATTGCACAAAGATAAAGGAACATAGTAAGATGTGGATTGATGATATGCAAGCTAATGAAAGATGTGGGGCCACAAATCGTCATAACAAGTAACATACATAAAGAAAAGGAAATATTTGTGAATGAGAAGTTTATTCATGGATGCCAAACATAAAAACCATGAAGTTTATTCATGGATGCAGCCTATGCAAGAAGTACATTCATTATCTCATATAAGCATACAAGAACACTGACAAAGGCTGTAATTGTCTGCGTCAAACTAATACTTTTGTGTGGCTCGAATAGTTATGCCTGTATTTGTTTAGATTTTTTTAAACAATCACAAGAATAGACATGGTTTTTAAAATCATCATTGTTATTTGGTGGGTTTGGGCGCTGATAGATGCACTTTAAACTTTAGTATACTTGCTCATATCTGTGCCTTTCTGTACCAGAGATGGAAGAATTAAAGTCATGGGCGGTGACAATATTGAAGGCCTCTTGGCATCTCCGAAGGAAATCCCTTTCAAAAACTTAGAGGTAATAGAGATGTGATGTTCATATCAATTCATCTCTAGAAAAAAACTTTAGCTAAGTGTATGAAGTGCAAACAGCAGAATGTTGCTAAATTTTTTCTATTCTTTTGTATTGTTCATGCCTATATATATTGTCTATAGTATCCTGCTAATGCTTACTACAGAATTGTCAGCTCTATAAGCCCACTTAATCATTGATGTGAATGGTAACAATGAGATATAGTACATACCATTAAACAACAGTCAATATGCATCGGTGTTGTCATTCTATTCACTTCTATTGGTTTTTTAGCTACCTTAAATGACTGCAAGTATTTTTGTTAAGTAAAGATGTGGAAGTACATAACTAGTAGTCTGATAACAAAAATTCGTTGAACTCATCAGGAATTTGAGCTCTGTCGTCCTCCTGCATTCTTGTAAGCCTAGCAGCATATTAAAAAAAAAAAATTGTTTCCATGGTCCCACCAAATATTTTTAAATTATTATTATACAAGAACTGAACTTTCAAATTTTATCCATAAATTTGGTAAATTGCTGGAAAATTTTAATTTTCCGGATCCAAGGACCTCGGGTCTTGCGATGTAAATCCCCCAATGCCTGTAGGCGTTTAGCTAACTTTTATCTTGTGGGCTTCCCTTTTCAGTTTCTCTACAATCAAGGTTTTCTCATCAGCATTTCAAATGAAAATGACATTCAGGTATGTTTCTGCATCACAAAAAAAGCCTTTGGCATTCAATGCATCTACCTATGTCTCACCTAATATGGCGGAGCCAGGGGGGTTAGCAGGAGCGCTCGACCCCGCTGGATAATGATAATATGGGAATTTTTAGTTAAAATTTCCAAGCTTTCTTCAAATTTACCTTTTTGGACTACTTGTTCGCCCCCTTGAAACTTTTTCGCTCCCCTGACTACAAATCATGGTTCCAGCATTGCAATCAGATCCTTTATTTAGATATAGCTACTCACCATGTATAATGATCTGGGCAGGTTTGGGATCTTGAGCACAGACATATTGCAGCTTCCTTACATTGGCAATCAAATATAACTGCATTTGCCATCATCCAAGAAACCAACTTTATGTAATTACTCAGTGACAATGTTCCTTACAATTCTTGTATCTTGATGTAGCAGTAGATGCATTTTATGACGTCATATTTCATTATGGGTTACCGGAAACAGCTGTGTGTTACACACAGGTTAAGACTATGACCCCCCCTACTGCCACAGGCAGGAGCTATTCGGGCACTAGGGTAATGGTTGTTGTTGTTGTAATGTTTCTTCTACTCCTTAGATATTGAAGATTTTTTAGTGCTTCTGATCTAAGACGTGGCTGCACACTATAATACAGGTATGTCGGAGATGATTGTGGAGTAGTCGATGTACTAAAATATGATGCCAGAGAAAGAAAGCTCTTGACACAGAAGTTTAATATCCCTCCAAATTCTGTTTCTGGTAAATGAATTATACAACACACTATCTCATTCTCCGCTGCATTTTCAGCGCTATTGTTGCTCACCGAACATTTAGAGGCTCCTTGTTCTCGAAGAAACACATTAACTTGTCATAGTTGTCTTGACTCATAGAGTATGTCAGGAACATATGCACCCTATGTTACTCCGACTCTTCTGATTCCCTCATGAACCCGTGTCTTTGTCAATTTGTGTGAGAATATATAGAGACATTTGTGAGTAGTGACACGAGATACTGTTTGTATTGGAATAACAGAGGCTGCTGCGACTTCATTGCTTGATTACCAGTCTGTTGTTGGAATTCTTCCTCAGCCGTGTTCTGGTAGGAAAAGGTAAGATGATTACTTCTGAGTTCGTGTAATTGAAGACGTTATGAATTCAAGGGCATAAGTTCTTGTTGAAGGATATGTCTCTTCATTAATTTTCTCTTGCTCTCTTTTTATTGCTTGTAGTGTATTAGCGTCCCTAGGGATAAATCTCAATAGGCAGTCTCGTGAAAAATTATTAAGAGACCAACATATGTCATGGATTTGTAATCCAGTTTCTAGTGGGGTAATTAATGGGTAGATTGGCGTGGAATTTAGTTAGGTTAGTCTCGCATTGTACTATTATGAGACCGTCTCGTAGGTGACATGAGGAACATTTAGTACTGATGCCTCTTAATATCATTCAGGTTCCTTTCCTCATGAATTAGTACTGTCAAAGGTGGTTCTTCATTTTTTGTCTTCTCTTAGATTATGTCGGGTTCTCTGATTTTAGGCGTTAGCTTGTTTTTATGCAACTTACTTGCCTGTGTTAAGTATTTTACTGAACTACTAGAAGATAATATGAGTCTTCTAACACATTGAGAAGTTTATATGCAGGGTACTTTTTGCATATGATAGTGGTGTCATTGTTCTATGGGACGTCTCTAAAGATCAGCTGGTTCTTATTAGAGGATTGAACGATCAACAGATAAAAGATATATCTACACATCCTACAAAAGGCAGGACTAGTAACCAAATGGATGAGACAGCGCGTGATGAACAAGAGCGCAAAGAGGTCATCTCTCTCTGTTGGGCATCATTAGACGGTTCAGTTGTGGCCGTTGGCTATGTTGATGGAGATATATTGTTCTGGAATTTGTCGAGCGGTGCAGCTATCAATGATCACAAAGCTGGGAAACCTGCTAATAATATGGTCAAACTTCAGTTGTCCTCAGCAGATAAAAGATTTCCCGTCATTGTGCTACATTGGTCTGCAAGTGGATTAGATAATGATCATGGTGGCCAACTTTTTGTCTATGGTGGGGATAAAATTGGATCTTCTGAAGTTCTTACGGTATATCTCTTGCCTAACATCTCCAAATTGCCATGCTAGTTACTTCTATTCTGTAAATCTTTTGCAATGAAGAAGGGTCGTATTATCTATTTTCTCTATAATTCTACAAAACTCAATTGTAATTATCATAAAAAAAAAAAGGAGACTTCTTTACTTATTCCTAGATGAATAAACTTCCTTGTTAGCATGTGGATGAAAATGAAAGAAAGTAAAGATATGAGGTCACAAACAATAACGACCACAAATAAAGTACAACAGGAAACATTCCAAGTAGGAAGTTTAGTCATGGATACCCAAAAACGGAAACTAGGAATTTATTCACGGATAGAGGAATTATTATTGGATGGGTCTTCGTAATTGCGTTTGTTTTGTCTCTAGACATTCTATTTGGCATATCATATAACGTGCTATGATTTCACAGATCTTGAGTCTTGAATGGTCTCCTGGAAGAGACGCTTTGAAAAGCATTATCAGAGCAAACATAACCCTTGAAGGTTCCTTCGCTGATATGATTTTGCTTCCTGCTTTCAATGTAGTGGAGAATACAGGCACTACGTCGTTATTTTTGTTAAGCAGTCCTGGTCAGCTGCAATTCTTTGATGGTCCTTGCTTGTCTGAATTAATATCTCATCAAGATAACTCCTGTACCATTCCCGTCAACTACAGAAGTACTGTGCCTACAACAGAACCATACTTGACTGTGGGAAAGCTTGTTTTGGTGCATAAAAATACTCAACATTCAGTGGTGTTGTCAGAGGTTGATCGATCATACTTCTGGCATGGTTCACATCATTATTATTTTTTTTTCCTTTTTTTTTTGTTTTTTCAACTCTTTTAAAATAGAAAGGTTTCCATTTTTTTTAGTTTCTTAGCTTTATTTATATATTGTGTTCTATTTCACTTTTTTTTTTTTTTCCTTTTTTCTCTTAATTGTTTTATGTTTCTTTCAAAGGCCTCAAATTAGGAATTATGTTAGCGACTACAAATAATTTTGGGATTTTTAAGGCTCTCTTCTTGTTGATATTGTGGTGCCTATGAATCTTGCTTTCTGACAGTGAATAATATTTTGTTTTCCCCAGATGGCTTCAGAAATGAAAAAAACATCACATACAAACAACACAAATACAAAGTGGCCTTTAAATGGTGGTCTTCCTTGCCAGCTTTCACCTGCAGGAGAGAGAGTTATTGAAAGATTGTACATAGCTGGATACAAAGATGGTTCTGTTCGAATTTGGGATGCAACATACCCAATGCTGTCACCTCTCTGTATATTATCTCCGGAGGTTCACTCTAATCACCTTATGAAAATGTAAATTTGTAAATTCGACATAAAGCGGGCTTGAGCCACACCACAAAGAAAAGAGGTAGTCCACTTCATAAGACCAATAGAGGTTTCATCCTACAACCCATTGACAATAGGAAGAGTAACACTCATTGGTTTGTAATGAATTATGTGTGTTTTAATCATTCTGATGTCTGAACAGTCCCTGCTCCCATATGAGGTCCCCTAAAAATTTAACTGGGACTCCATTCTTGACCATTTGCAAATAAAGGCAAAGAGTGGACAAACAAAGTTGGCAAATAAGTGGCTCAATTACGATTTGTTAAGCCCAGTCATAGACTACAGCCATGGGGTGCGAATACATGTGAAATTCCTTATAAAATGGACCTGGGCCACACTCACAAGGAGGAAAGAATAAGATAGTCTACTGTATCAGTCCAAAGTAGGCTCGTTTTTTTTAAACCAATTGGCAATAGGAATAGTCCCTGTTTTATGAAGTGGTAAGGGTAGAACATTTATGAAGCTCATAGTGTTTGCTGGATTATTGATCAAATCGTGTTCCTGTAGCAGGTTAGAGGTATCAGTACTCCTGGTGCAACTGCATCAATATCAGCCGTGGACTTTTATACTGAAACATTAAACATAGCAGTTGGCAATAGCAGTGGCATGGTGAGTAATGGATGTATGCGTACATTCGCTCTATAAATTTTGTTTTAAAAAGGTATGTTTAACGCTTCTCTTCTGGTTATATATGCAGGTTTGTCTTTACCTTCTCGCTAAGAATACTGTTGAAGCCAAGTTGCATGTTGTGTCAGGATCTGAAACTAAAGGTCTGGCATGCTATCTTTTGCAGTCATAGCCATTCTTTAGTTCTTTACTCTGTAAAGACATGCAATGCACATTACAGCTTTCACTGTTTGTGACTGAAAGTTACAATTTTGCGAGAAAAGAAGTTGCACTAGATTTATGTAAGTTATTGAGGGAAGATTATTAACCTTTACTGAGAGTGAGTGCAGTGTGGTTTGCTCACTTGAGAAGGATTTTATGCCATGTTCGTTACGTCTGGTAGTTACTGAGTATATTCTAGATTTTAATAGGGAAGTGAGGCTGTTGTGATCATTTATTTTTGTGAATAAGCTTACTAATTGAGTTATGACAGCTAGTACAGTTCTCCTGATGATAAGTTGCAATTAGTTGAGAAAGAATATTAGATAGTTTGATTTTGATTTTGATTTCTTTCCAAGGGATGGGTGATGGGTCACTGGAAATGAGAGTCCCAAAACCCTATAATTTACACGTCACTGTTGTCAAAAATAGCAGCATGCAATTGTGAAGAAATATTCTGACGTCAAAGGGTTTCATTTTGATGAAATGTTTTATATTTATTTTTTGGAGAATTATTTGTAGAAGCCGCAGAATAAAAATAGATTTCACTGATAAGAATTGGTATGGTGCTAATGTCAAATGCCATTCACTTAAACAAATCAAAACTTATTGGATACTACGTCTTTTTTGGTTTTATTGAAGTCTACGATGTGGATGAAGAAAACAGATCTCAACTTTCGGCCGTGTTTACCGTAAGCAATTCTCCTGTATGCACCTTAAGGTACATTGAGCATGGAGCCAGACTTGCTGTTGGGTATGAAAGTGGCCAGGTCTCTGCACTCTCATTTTGATAACTATTTTGCAATTCGAAAATTGTACTTCGTCTGTTTCTTTGACATCTTCCAAAAAAGTGATACAAGGTTAAGAAACTCAACATAAAAGGTCTTTGGCTAGTATGGCTACAATATTAGCCCGTTTCATTTTCTCATCCTACTTGAGTAGGTGATGAGTACTTAGAGCATTTACATTTTAACAAGTTTCCAAAGCGGCAGTTGGACGATACCAAAAAGGAAACAGAGGGAGTAGTTCTTTTATAATAACTTCCTAAGATTTATGATTTGTTTTCGGTTTCAGGTTACAGTGTTGAGTGTCAACTCATCTTCTGTTCTGTTTGTGATCGATGCTCTATCCAGTTCAAGTTCCCCTATTGTTTCATTATCTTCGAACATATTCCCAGATAGTTGTGGGCTCACAAAAAGCTTGGATGAGTCTGAATCTGGGTGTAGTGCACCCAGAAAAGAGTTAATCATTGTCTTGAGAAGGGATGCACATGTTGCAACACTTCATAGCTTTGATGGCTGTATGATCAGTTCCACTCCTAAAGAACATATCATTGAGTCGCCTGCAATTTCGATGTATATTCTAGGCAAGTAGTGACTGAGATGATGTTGTTCTCCCTCCACCCTATTGGTGTTGTCCCAGTTTGACTCTGGTGGTTCAACGATGTCGATTTGACTGATGTTTCTCTCCATATGCTATAGATACTCTTTCTCTCCATATGCTATAGATACTACTTTTTGAAGTTGTCAAATGCAAAAAAAATGCTTTGATTGATAAACTATAACAAATTTTAGTGTATCTTATCATATATTTAGGGAGATAAATAGTGAAAATCAATCAGCTAATCACCAAGGTCAAATATGGACAGTAAGTTTGGAATGGAGGCAGCATGTGTTTTTCACATATATTTGGAGGTTTATGTTAGGGCTTAATATCTACTTTTTGCAGAAGATACTAAGTGTGTTTCTGAAACATCTGGTGGAACATATCCTCACACCTTGCCTCAGGAAGACAAGGCTAATACTGAGACTGAAGAACCTAGTGAACACACTGATGGAAGCTTTGTGGGAATTGAAAGATCCTTAAATGGTGTTCAAAGCTCCGAGAACTTGCGGATTTTAGTTTGTTGCACGGAAATGTTACTGTTATACTCTTTTGAATCTCTTATCCAGGTATTTAGTATGCCTGCCTTAATAATTCTCTTAATTTTTTCGAGTCATGATAATTCACTTTTTTATCTCTCCTTTTTGTTCTCTGTATTCTAACTACTAAACAAGTTGTATCCAACAGGGGTGCGCTGATTCCATTTTTGAAGTGAAACTCCAGAGACCCATTTGCTGGACCAGTGTCTTCAAGATAGATGAAGAGAGGCATGGGCTACTTCTACTTTATCAGAATGGCTCCATTGAGATTAGGTAATTGTTGCACAAAAGTAGTTCTTATCAAATTCTTACTTGAAGAGAATGGTATCCTTCTTGAACTATTAGATTTTACAATTAAAATGATGCAATCTTAATTGTTTTGGTTCGTGAATATTAGGTTCACCACTAAAAAACAAAGAAATCTAGAAATACTCCCTTTATTCATTTCATTTCCATACGTTTGTACAAAGTTCATAGGTAAATGAGATGAACAGGGAGTACAACCCTCAATGAAAGCTGAGTAGTAAAATGCATCAACACTCTCTACTTCATGAAACAAGAAACTAAGAGAATCTATTGAGCCCTTTTGCTTTACTCAATTGTACTTTCGATGACGTATGCTAATGAATGTGAATGATTTAAACGATTCCAACTTTTGACATATTGAAGTAAAGTAAGGTGTCTGATTTTTGCAAATCCCTAAAGAAGTAAAGCAGCAGGTCTTGCCATGTATTTTAATATACTACTTTGCTCATGATAGTGAAACATATGTGCAATATATCTAGTTTCCGCTCTTTGTTGAATGGCAAAGATCAGAAATGATACGTTCTGTTGGTTGAAATTCTTCATCATAGGTCTCTGCCAAAACTCGAAGTCTTAGGGAAGTTGTCTTTGATGTCAATTCTGCGTTGGAGTTTCAAGACCAACATGGATAAAACCATTAGTTCCACAGAAAATGGGCAACTAACATTGGTTTGTGGACTTTATCTATTGTTCCAACTTTTCCGATAAACTTCTGACCCGTTTTAAGGCTTTGTTTCTTGACATTATCGTACTTGGTGCATGGAGTCCTCTTAATATCTGTTGTGGTGTACTCTCTCGATTCCATTATATTGCCTTTATTTTACTTTGTGGTTAAACAATGTCAACTTCATTAATATATTCTCCCAATTTTCAATAGTTAGAATTTTTTAAAAAAGATGTGGAAATATTTATTTTGTTAAATCAAACATGAGGAATTTGACATTGTATCTTTACAAACAACAATAAACCCTTAATTTCTTTAGCTGAAATTACGTATCACAACATCTATTTGGATAATTGTTGTTCAAAGTTGACACTGGTTGTATAAGACAATAAGTTTTAGAAGAATGAAAAGTATATTTACTGTCAGAATGAATGTACATATTTATAGTGAGCTATACATATTTAAATAAGGGAAGGAGCCTAATGCAGTCAACCTAATTGTAGGATACAATATGTTCTTGCTATTATTACAAATATATATGACAACTAAATTGATCTGATTGTGAAGATATTATTGTGTGGAAGATATGGGAATATTACTAGCTGGAATATTGTTAATAGGTTGAACAGCGAAGAAATTATAGTTTTCTTACCAATTTGTCCACGAGTCAATGATAACTTTTTCTTCTTTACTACAGGTAAATGGCTGTGAATTTGCAGTTGTGTCTCTTTTAGCTCGTGAAAATGATTTCAGGTATTTATACTTTCATTTGGCTTCATTAGTCCTAAACAATCCTTTTTTGTTTAATGTGTTTTGTTCTCTGTTTCTTCTGTTTACAATGCTAGAATTCCACAATCTCTACCATGCTTGCACGACAAGGCTATGGCAGCTGCTTTGAATATGAATTTCTCTCCGAGTCAAAAGAATAATAAGGTAATCATAGCGTTATATTGTGAGATGCATGTTTCTAATTATCACTTAATTTTTATGTTCTGTCCAAAAGACTGCCTGAAACTTCAGTTCATCCGTTCTTGTGGTATCTTTTGCCTGAGTTTAGATGAATACCGGGAATTTATGTTTGGCTCATGTGCTAATTCTTTCACAAATTCCCTATCGAGATTCTCTCACTCTCACTCCATTTTTGCGAGACTGCATCACTTATCATTAATTATCCATTAACGCATTCAGTCTAACCGTGTTAATTATGCTCCGTATGTCTCACACTTCCTGTATGTGAGATTTCTCACAAGAGATTATCAAATATTCTCTTGACCGCAACTTTTTGCCAGGAATCCTCTTCCGGGATTTTGGGCGGGATGATTAAGGGCTTAAGAGCTAGCAAAAAAGCTCAGAGTACAGATCATTTGGAGGACCTAAATTCCCCGCGTTCATCTTTGGATAGAATTTTTTCAAGATCTTCAGATGACTTTATTATACCAGCAAAAGATGCAGGAAAAGTAGTGGAGCTTAACATTGGTCAGTATCATACTCTGTACATTTCTGGCTCCTGCCATTTTGTTCTTTATATGTCTGATTTACCTCTATTGGCCCAGACGATATAGAGATTGAGGGACCCCTACGTGTATCGCCTATAGCTGAGAACAGTAAACTGGTAGATAAAGGTATATTTCAGAGCTCTAGAGATTTTTGTTCCATAGGTCTCTGTAGTGCTTAAATCTTTGATTATTATTATCCAGATAAAACTACAGAAAGGAAAAAGTTGTTTGAAGGTGCAACTTCTGAAATGAAACCGAAGCAAAGATCAATCAACGAAATCAAAGCCAAGTACAGAAAGGTTGGTATCAAAAGACTCAAAACTTGAATGAAGATGCAAACTTAACTTATTGTGTCATAGTTGCTGACATGGTTCTTTGTGCAGAGTACCTCATCTGATGTTGCCTCTGCGGCTTCTGCCGCATCGGAAGCAAGAAACAAGCTCTTGGAAAGGCAAGAAAAACTTGAGGTATGCCACCAATCTACTTACCATCTCATGATCTCAACCATCTCAAAAGCGTATGTAGGAATGTTTCTAAAGTGGAAATTAATTATCTGAGCATATAAAGCGGAAACAGGGATTGTGGGATGTTTCTTTTTTACCTATTTATTCGCATTTGTCCCCGAAGTGAGGTATTAATCTGGATGATGTTGTCTTTAATTACAACACTAGATTTTGTTTTTGGCATGAACCTATGGTCTTTATTCATGACGTGAAAAACGGATTTAAGTAGTTTTTGAAAAGCTTCAAGCCTAAAATAGTGAAATGCATCATTTGGTGCAAATTGTACTCAACTGCAACTTTGCAAGCCAATTTTTATGCATTTTGCTTTCAACTTTACAAGATATTGTGTTTTCATTTTGCCCGGTGTTCTTCGCTTTCCCCTGATCTTCTTTTCGTCTCTTGTATTTGTACTTGTAGAGGATAGGTCAAAACAGTGAAGAGTTGCGAAATGGAGCAGAAAACTTTGCATCAATGGCGAAAGAGCTAGCAAAGAGAATGGAAAATCACAAATGGTGGCAATTATGAATTTCGCCTCAAGATGCGTCCAAAGATAATTTTCCCTTTTCGGCAGGTCATCTCATTTATTTTTGAGGTCTAATTTATTAGAACTGTGTATTTATTCCAAAACTCTGCATAATTCAACCTGATTTGTATACTTTGTAAAAAAGACTGCTGTAAGAAAACATTGTTCTTATAAGTCTGTAACCATTGTACATACATGATACATCCCACAATCATAATGATTAAATTAATTTTTTTTTTACACTTGACTACAAGCGTTACAAAGTAGAAATTTTCCATGTTATCCTTGATGTTTTGACACTTTGCCGAAGGTACCCTCGTAACTTTGTTCCCATGGCACCTCAGATTATCATATCATATTTAACTAACTCTTCTTGGTTCTTTGTTCAAGGAATCACGGTTTCGTAATTATGATGAGATCAACTGATGGAGCAAAGATATTGATTCAAGTGTTACCTTGTATAACAATAGCAGTATGCCGGCTGCTGAAGAGCAGGTCTAGAATGGTATTAGACCTAATAGTTATGGGAAGTTGCTCTTTCAGGAAGGTTGGTCGTTAGGGAAGGGTATACATAGAATGTTTTTCATGTAAGCAGTTAGGACTTCACATTCTTAGCTATTCAGGGTACATAAATTACAAGTTCAAAGTACTGAGTTTCTAAATGCTAGCTAAAAAGACTTTTCTATTATTTCTTGGTTGGAGTATTGTGTCATTGTATGTCATCACATAAAACGCAGCAACTACTAGAAAGATGGCAAATAAGTCATCAGGTTATACTAGTTACTCACTCCGTCCAAATCATTTCTTTTATTTTAATTAACACACTTCTTATAAAAAGAAAAAAAAAGGTAAACGAATGAATGAGACGGAAGGAGCAGTTGTTACTAATTGAATTAAACGGATTGGAGTTACTAGGGAAGGTTCCCTAACGAAATAAAATTAAAGAAAATCCTCAATTATTGAGAGACTATTGTACAATCTTAAGAAAAAAATGGTACAAAAACTAATATAATAGGTACAAATGATGATTAAAAATAAATGTAAATAGGTACGAAATTACTATGTTACCATCAACAATAATAGGGTCACGAAAAATAAATAAATGGGTACAAAATATTAGTCTTTCAATAAGCTAGTGAGAGACCGTCTCTTCTAAGTTTTTGTATACATTCAGGGGAGAACCTAAATAATCGGAATATCTTTTTTTTTTTTTTTTCTTTTTTTCTTTTTTGATTTTGCGACTAATTGTTGCAAGAAGATATTCGCAAATTCACCCTGTCGTAAGCATGTCATATAGTATATAGTATTATGGTACCGTCGAAATCAGTTAGTTTGGAGTTTGGAGTTTGGTTGGAGTTTGGACGGAGCTCTATTTTAAGCCATTTGATGCTACTACTAGTCAAGCATGAAAGCTCCGCGTAGCTTTATTTTATTGCGTGTGTGTTCATGCACTATAATATATAATATTTCCCTTACTTTTTTAAGCAAATTCTCATTTAAGATAAATATATATGCTTGAGATTTAATACGGGTTAAATATATTCATGTGGAATATAATATATAGGGAAAAGTAGAGGTGACAATTGGATCACACAGGTCAGTTAAGGTGGTTCAGGTCATGTCGGGTTTGGGTTTGATCGGGTCATGTTGCTTATTCGGTTCGAGTCGGGTTCGGGTTGCGTTACTTAGGTGTCCGGATAATCGGGTCAATAATTACAACAGGTCGGTTCGGGTCAGTTGGCCAATGGGTCGGGATATATCGGGTCAATATGCTTGATCCAGTCGGGTTTGTTTCGGTTTCGGGTCATTCATGGGCGGAGTCATTTTTATTGTCGGGTTAAGTTTATAAATTCACCAAACATAGTGTATTTAATTTTCAAACTAATAAATCATTTTTATTGACATGAGAGTTGATCAAGTGTGGGCCGACCTGTTTGTCCCCTTCACTTGTCCCGCTATTTAAGCGAGCTTACTCATTAAAATATATTTAAATAACGGGTAACGCACTACAAAAATAGGCCCACTAAAATTAATAGCCAGATATGAGATTAGATAAATGTCCATGGACCGGCCTCCCAAGGAAAAATATTTTCTTATTTTTATCTGCATGACAATTTTAATAAAAAACTAGGTTTGTGACACGTAAAATTCACGGGTTTATCTGTTTTAGTTTATTTTTTTCGTATTGTTTATATTTATCCGGGTGCACTGTGCTCGGTCAATAGTCACTTCCGTATACGATGGTTAAGGTTCTTATTAAGCCTAAGGGTCTGCTCATTAATTCTAAAAGAGTCTTTAAACCGTATTAATAATACCAGGTATTACAACCACCTAAAAAACACTTATAATATAGATAGAAAAACAATAAGGAAGGCAAATGGTCGAAGTTGAAGAAAACATAAATTAGGAGAGGAAATGACATATTTCTAATTAAAATGTTTAATTATTGTCATAATGGTTCAAAAAGTAAATTGTGAAATTTTAAAGGATTTTCATTCAGTTATCTACATTTATTTTTTTACCATTAATTATGAAAGTATTTTTTAAATGTAGAATTGAGATTTTTTTCATGTATGCTTCTACTAGTAATGTCACATCATAATATATTATTGTCATGTCACCTTTATTTTGCCAGGTCATATTAATAAGGTGTTTTAGGTAATCTTTTAATTAGATTTATTGGTGGGATCGAGTTGGAGAGAACATAAATTGGGAAAGAAAACCACTATTGTTTACTCTTTGATATTGACAGTGTACTCGATCTTGACATCTTGTGATGAAGTAGGATTTATATGCTAGCTTACGACGACCTTCTGTTAGTTTTTGTCCAACTTATTAATAAGATTGAGTTCGTCGGTACTTTTTTAAAAGGAAAATGATGAATTAAAAAACAACATATACCAAAATAAAACATACATTTGAAAGTTTATGAAATATTAATTTTTTTATAAAACTAAAAATAATTAATCATTCCAATTCATATTGTCAATCTTATAGTTAGTTTATACGGAGTAATATAGTATTGAGTGGAATAGAGGGAGTATTTGTTTAAGCAATTCTAATATTTTTCTTGTCTATATAGTCTTCAGTCTCCAATAAACCATCCCTACAAAACAAAAACAATTTTTTTTAAAAAAACATCCACTGAGTAAACTAATAAAAAACATAATGGTGGCATTTTGATTTATATAATATTAACCTTATCGTTATTAATTTAAGTTTTCCCTTAAATAATGAAAGAAATAGGACATTGAGTCATAAATATGTAAATATATTTACCTTTAAGTAGTACAATACCACAAATCTGATCTTGATAGCCCCTAAATGAGAATACAACAACACATAAGTGAAGATTAGAAATGTGATGAACACTTCCTAACCAATGGAACTTAAAAATAAATAAATAAATTATTAATTTAAGCCTTAATACATTTACCTTGATGTTGATAAAATAATAAGTAAGATTATTGTCACATACGATTCTTTTAGCGATGACGTTAAAAAAAATTTGGCTTGAATTTTAGTTCACAAATGTTGCCTTTCATCAAACATATATAGCCAATTGAGGATGCGTTTTATGACTTTTGGGCGTCTTTTATCAAATTTAATATATACATAAATATGTAACAAAGTTTTATGACTTTTGAGCATTCTTTTTCATTATTAACAAATTTAATATAGACATAAATATGGAGCAAGGAAAATGCGAAATGTAAAAGGTTTTGTTTAATTAGTAGATACTTTGTCTTGCCCTTTATTTACAGATTATATTTATCGATTTATATATGTAATAAATTTAATGAAATTGAGCAAGTTTATAGCAATAAGAGAGGGTTGCACATATAAATAGTTTAAAATTTAATTAGAGTGATGTAATTTTTAGTTGTCGTATTAACCTGTTCTAGTTTTAAAGGTCGGCGTTTAATATTAAGTATGTTATTATTTAACCTTAATATTTACAAAAAAAAATTTACAAACGGCTTAAAATTAGAATTATGTGAAATTTATTTGTTGGTTAAAATATTCTTACTATAAAGATCGAAATTAAAATTTAGCATGAATTTTGATTTTAAATTGTCGTTTAATTTATCTAAAGCTAAAAAGCCAAAGTTTAATATTTGTTATTCTAATTGCATTTAATGTTTCCGATTTCTTTTTTCTTTTTTCCTTTTTAAATAAGAAAATTAATAAGCCATGCTGTATCAATTCGCTACGTCATATTAAAAGTTATCATATCATATTTAAATTCGTCATGTCACATAATTTTAGGTAGCCTTTTAATTAGATTTTATAGATTACCTATGTCACAATATATATACAGTATACCGTATTAATTTAGTGAATTAACATTTAATCACTAAATTTTATCTTTATATATATATATATATATATATATATATATATATATATTATTAGTCAATCATCGTATAAAAATTTATTTAGCCTGAGTTCTAAGCTCATATCATAATAAAACTCGCTTGACTAACTTTTAGTCAATATATATAAAGAACTAATTAAACTGTATCATATACAAATAATTAGTTTTTCCATTGTGCCTCCTTCCTATAGGTGTGACCGAAAGGGATCAACTGATCACCGCCATCATACGACAATAATGTATAACCCTAGTCGGTTGATCGTTACCGATTTATGTTAATCAGCTGTCGAGTATAATAATATATCCCGGGTAAATTCCTCTAATGAGATTTAGTAAGTAGACGCACAAGATGTTATTGGTGCAATCATTGGAGAGGGTAGATTTGACACCAAGAAAATTAAGGCCGGGAAATAGAGACTCTTGAGATTGAGGTGAAAAACCTAATTACAGCAAATCTGATGTCCCATTTTTTACATTTAAGGCTATCTAATACCTAATAACAAACAATCACTATTTATACAGAAAGAAACCAGTAAAAATTACTCTTTGAGGAAAAGCAATTGAAGATTATCAAAAGGAAACTTCACTAAAAGGAGTTGGCAAATATATTAGAGTCTTCGCATCAAACTTGGTGAAAGAATATCAAAGTAATGATTTTATTTAAATATACTATATATACTGTCTTTTTGTTTAGATGCAATTCCTTAAATTTGTTTGATTTGGTAAATTGAACCAACTTTTTTAAAATATACACAGACACAATATATTTATCAACAATTTCAGCTTCAAGGTGTACTTCGACTTCCAAATGCCTGAAGTAGAAGAGTTCAATTCATGTTTAAGGCAGTTAATTTATGTGGATATGTGTACATCTTTTAACAAATGACATTCTTTTAAATATTTTATTGGAAGTGATGGTGTTATAAAGATATTGGAAATTCCAAAGAAGAGTATTGATGCAAGTGTGGTGATAGCCAAAATGAAAACGACCGCGGAGATTCTTGTAATACTGCGTATTCTGTAAGGCTGTGA
>JAOWBH010006663.1:0-16425 GCA_028566215.1 Silene coronaria
TCATTGACATGCTAATACGCTGTGCAAGTATATTCGAATTAGCTTCAATGTTGAAAGCGATCAATTATTAAGCCGCAACGTACTTACGCAAGCACTATTATAAAAATACTTGTACACAATGCAGCCAATGTAGCTTAACAAGTAAAGTTATGAAGGGTACTTTATATTTTTTTATTTTTTTTGATAAGGTAAGGAAACTAGATTGAACGAAGTCAATCTATAACACCCTTTCGGGATGAGAAAGGCGCAAGAAAATAAAGATTTTCAACACGCCAGGAAACACACATAAAAAAGGGACAAAAAAAAGGAAACTCTCAAACAAAAAGAGAGTCACTCCAAGCCTCCAACAAAGAATAAAAGAAAGATACAATAAATAAACCTAAGAAAACAAACGATTACTGATGCAAAAACATGGGATGTGCTCAGGCGCATGCATCACAGATTCACAGTGCAAAAGGCATGAGAAACATACCAAAGAAACTGACTACACAGCCTCACAGACCCCAAACTCACCGAACAAGATCGGAAGCGAGCAGATGAAACGTAGCATGGTGTTTGGACATGAAAGAGGGAACATGTTGTTGTGCTTATAAAGTGCAAATAAATCTAGAGGGGAAAAAAAGAGACCCCAAACTATAATGGAAATATCAGATTTAGAAGAAACTGTTTTCAGTCTTTAGTTCTTTACTTCTTTGACTGAGCTAATGCTCGTCTGTCGACACCTATGCTACTTTGACTCTTCATCGTATCGGTGCGCGATAAAATGCACAAGGATAGAAATGTGCATCCAACCCTCGCCAATCCCACACTTCTCTTGTAAAGCCAAAAACGGTAACAGAACAAAAAATTACTCCCTCCGTCCCAATCATTTGTTTGACTTTAATTCAAAAGCTCCAACGGAGAGTAAAAAAGGCAAACAAATGATTGGGCCGGAGGGAGTAGAGGAAGAGATTATTTATGAATTTTCAGGCTGTAAGTATATTATTTTATGATACCAAGTCTTATTTCTCATAGATCTCTTCATTTTGATTTTACTTCCAAGAATTTTCAAGCATACAATTATGTTGTCGAGAGATGTCCTTGCACCAATATTCTCATTTCAAGATAGAGATCCTTGGTCTTAAATATGACACGGTGAGCCAATGAGTGCTACACTTGAAAACATACACATACACTAATAACTGGATCTGAGTAACATACGATGACATATTAAAATCATCCCTTTCCTGCCATCAATCATATGACATCATAAAAGTTTTCAGGCCCAACTCAAACGATGCATCGATACACCAAAGAAAGAGGAGACATGACTAGAGTCGTAGACCAGGCACATGCAATAGAAAATTACTCACCATGCATATACCGTAAAGCGCTCTGGTATTTTTACCCCCACTTAAATCTACAGTGGAAGCATAGTATTTCTTGGCTGTCTGGAGGTTTTCCAATCCTCCGAGCGTGTAAAGCACCTATACAACCAACGACAAAGTGTACAATAATTAAGAAACAGGACATCAGGTTGTGTGGAGTTTAATCAAATCCATACACAAATCAAGTGAAGTTTCACTTTAATGTCAGAAGGTATTAGCTAATTTACATAACTCTAACCAAAACATATATGAGCTCATTTCAGTTCGCCGCCACAATTCCATCTTTCCACTTCATCGAACTAAGGTTTGAGTTATTTTTCACTTTGGTGACCTTAGTGGCGAACCATTGTTTTCAATAGTTTTAACCCTCACTTTACTAAAATATAATTACTTCAAACCTCAAGACACCAAAATGAGAACTCTGGTAATTGCAACAACCAGTACTTCAGAAGAAGTAAAATTGTGAAAGTACATACATCAGCATAGGCAAGGTGATACAAAGGAACTGTCGGTTTAGCTAATATCAACTCCTCGTAACAGAAGGCAGCTTGCTTATACCTGATTATCCAACAAGAGATAATAAAGCATAAGAAATCTGTACAGCACAAAAACACTACTCAAAGCCTCTAAGTACACAAATGATGTCATCATTACGATCAAACGAGAAAAGAAAATCTATAAAAGATATAGGTATCTTACATCTGCAAGGAGACATAAATTTCTGCAAGTTCTCTCCATGCATCATGATCAGCCATAAATCTAAAATGAAGACATAAAATATGCAAGACAGTTAGTTTCGTCTGACATTGGTTATATACTCCACTTGTATGGTTTCAATGCTTGATCAGCTATAAATCTAAAATGAAGACATAAAATATGCAAGACAGTTAGTTTCGTCAGACATGGGTTATATACTCCACTTGTATGGTTTCAATGCTTCATTGTACCAATGTGATTCAGATACATTTTAAGCATCTTACATTTCAAGATATTTGTTAAGCCACTCGATGGCTTTGAGATTATCTCCTTGAGCTTTTGCCATAGCTACTCTTCTTCTATGGATCACCTACACAGACAACGTACTTCATTAGTTATCACGGACCATCCAGCGCTTCCACAAGGTATGAATGAGCAGCTGACCTTAACGATTTACTATATAACAGTTGTTGGAAAAACAACACAAAAAGAAACCGCGTCCATAAAATATGGGTATAGTTCATTTAAAGTGTTTGGTTAAGATAATCAGAGTTTTTAGTCATAACCCAAACTCATGGGGTATGATATTTCGTATCCAAAGTGGAGGTGAGATAGCTCAAACCAAATTACCAGCCCCGAGAGATTTTAATTTTTGTTTTTACTTTTTTTTAAACCAAAAGGAGAGACAAATGAAATAATTAATAAAGTGTTAAATATTTCAGATTGATTTGACTCTGAGTACTAGTGTAAAATGTTGTGTGTACCTACAATCAGATTTTTTATTTGGTAACTATGTGTGACTTTTATACAGTACTTTGACATTATTTCAAGTGATAACAACAAAAATACTGCTTAGTTCTGAATATATGAGAACTAAATTACAATTTTTAGTACTTGAATAATTGCATGAGTAAAGTCTTACAGATGACTAGTTTTCATTAATGTTTGCATGTTTGATCACAAAAAACAAATAAGAAATATCGGCATCTTCCCTAGATATGTGGTTTTATGAAATAATGGAAAAAATTATGTGACAAATGACTAGGTTGTCAGGATCAGTAATCAGAAGACTCTACAAATAGCTTGAATAAACAAGTTTATAAAACAAATATGGCAAAATACACAAAATATGAGTGAGATCTCTATAACTATATTAAAATATTCCCTCTACCTCTACCTTTGAATTGCAAGCACAAAAGAGCAAATAAAATTAAAAAAAAAAGTTTGGGCAATCCCACATGATCATGTACAATTAAGCCATAATCCCACCCAATTTGACTCAATTTTGTAGGCTCGTCAACTCATGATACGTAAATCTTGACTCACGACCCCAACCAACCCAAAGCCAACCCGTTCGACCCCATGGGTTCAAGATAATTTTATGTCAAATGTGTACTTAAAACATATAAACAGAAAAACAATATTACTATGATTCTTCATTTTTCTTCCCATTTCACTTTTTGGTGTAAAAGCAAAGGTAAGCTTGACCATAAAAAACAATAATGCATTTATATTCATTAGGTTTTTTTGTGAGGGAGTACCTAACATTTAACTTCGTTAGTTCATTGGCACGAAGGCACCAAACTTTTTTTTTTGCCCAAATCTACCAGAAATATATACTCCCTCCTATTCACTATTTTCTTCCCTTTGTTGGAGAGCACAAGAAATAAGGGAGGGAGTATAATATTATGGGTGAGGTTTGGTGATTGGAGAGAGATATGAATAATTAGGATTAAATATTAATAAAGGATATGAGTGAGGTTTGGTAATTGGAGGGAGGTAGGAATAATTAAGATTATATATTAATAAAGGATATGGGTGGGGTTTGGTGATTGGACAGAGGTGAGAGTATAGTATTACTAAAAACTTACCAAAATAAGAAAGAGGAAGAAAATCTGAATAATCCGTTTTAAGAAATAGGGAAGAAAATGGTGAATAGGAGGGAGTATTTCATTTGTTAGCAAGTATCAACTGACGATTTCCGTCAAAACTGTCTGACTTAACGGAAAATATAAACAAAAAATGTTTAAAACTTATATTACAATTAAAATTTTATAACAATTGTTAATCACTAACCTAACTCTCTCCTCATCCTCCATTCTCCCACAGGCCAGAACCTCCATAACCACCATCCGTAATCACTCTTTTCCACCCGCCACCACAAAAATTCGGAAATCCTAGTCTGTTTCTTCCTCTTTAGAGAAGCATTGCAATTCATACTATACTTGTCAATCTCCATTGTTGTTTTTCATCATTTTTTTTTTTTTGTACTTATCTACACCATCTTACATTCACCTCTAATCATCGCCCCATTCTGACTTTATCTTTATCTTTATCTTGCATCGTTCCTCTAAAAACTCCAATCAAACACAAATTCATTTGTTACTTCTCTTGTTCTCTTACCTTAAAACCCTACATATTCTGGGTATTTTGCTTGTTTGAATATTATTTCTCTTGTTAAATTAGTCTAAGGTGAAAATTTGGCATGTTGAGTATGACCGGGTGGTGGAGGAGGGAAAAATAGAGTGGATAGAGTTGGAATATGAAATGGCCATGGAGAAAGAGGGAGACGAGGAGTGTGGAGATGGTTGAGGTGGGAAGGGAGGGACACAGTTAGAGTTGGCTAGGGGATATGAAAATGGTGTAGTAGGAGAAGAGAGTAGATCGTTGAGATGGGAAGGAAAGAGGTGGTTAGGATTGGTTAGGGGGCTAAGGGCAGATGAAGAGGGGGCTAGTTCAGTGTAAACTTATTTTAAGTAAATAATTAAAGAGGAGAATAAGGACTTTAAACATGTTTTTTGTTAGTAAAGACGAAAATATGACTTTTTTTAATGACAAATGGCATTTGGTACTTCTCAACAAGTTAGCATAAAATAATTGGTACCTTTGTGCAAAAAGTAAAATTTGATGCCTTGATGCCAACAAGGGTAAATTTTAGTTGCTCCCTAAAAAAAACCTATTCATTATTCAAACTTGTTCACGAAATAATATTTTTAACGAAAAAAGTACAATAATATATAGGCGGGAAAATCCAGCCAAAGCAAGGGTTTAGAGACAGCGTACAATGAAATGAAAAAAAAAAAAGTAGAGACAATAATTATTATATATTAAATGTGATATTATCATTAAAAAACTTAATTTTATTACTTTAAATACAAACGTGATTGGAAAATCAATTTTATATACTAACCTATGCGGAGTATATCACCTAATAGTAAATTAATCATGAAATAACTTAATCTTTACGGACAATTCCCAAGGCACCAGTGAGGTTTCCAAGTTTCTCTAATATCTTATACTGGGGTTACGACATGTCAAAATTTATTCGTTCTAAGAAATTTTGACCGACTATAACCTTTGACCATAAATTCATAAAATGAAGTGTTTTTTTTCAATCGCCTTTTCGAGATCTTCAATTGTAGAAAAAAATATTCGCACTTTTATGAACTCGTGACTAAGAGATAGGAAAAGTTAAAAGTTATTTTTGAGAAAAGTAGGGGCATTTGGGGGAAAAAGGTGCAAAATTCAGGGGTACCATGAGAATTATCCTTAAATCTTTATAATTGCTCCAATACAAGTACTATAAGGCACCTACATTTGCTCTTCATTCATGAGGATGAAAACAGATGAGAATGGGAAAACGAGGAAATGAGGTACATTGGGAGGGCACCGACTAAGCAATCCACTAAAAAAAATTCCAAAAATTGAAAATACTAAACATAACAAAAGGGTAAAAGAGAAAAATGCAAGGTCCACAAGTCCCACGACCAAGACACTATACTTACCTGATCAGCTGCATTATCCTCTAAAAGGCTCGAATAAGCGCTTTCTGCCTCTTCCCAGCAACCCTTTGCTTCAAGCAACATTGCCTCTAGCTTACCTATAAAATTACAAGTATAAGACAGATAGCACAATTCTAGAGTTTAGTATTATCAACTTGAGTTCCACGTGACATTTTTAAAGATGGCTTATATCTAACAAATAATCGCAAATTAAAAACAGATAAAACTTTCAAAAAGTAACTTATTTATGATACTTGTTAAGCCAACTTAGATACGGAACTCTACAGAACTAGTGATACATCTTTCACTTCATTTACACAAATAAGTCACCACGTGCGAAATCAAGAGACTGGCACATTGATACTGTTATGACGCTCCAAATGGTAGCTCAATATAAGATCCAGGCACTGACGAACATCCTCTCCAAAATGATATAGAGTATTATGAATTAATGCTTCACCCCTTTTATTTAGAGAAGGTGGATAGACTTATTTTATGAAAAACTGATGTTGAGAATGAATGAACTCACATACAACTCAACACCGAATCACAATATCCACAAAACAGCATACAAAACGTGAAAGATTTCAAATAGGAAGTTAAAAAGGTCAGCCCAAACAGTTATGTAGGACATCTTAAACACCAAGTTGACAACCCTTGACATTGTGAGTAAATAAATAACTTATGGCCAATCATTTATGAGGAATGTTGACTAACTCTTTCACTTTACTAGTATCTATCGAATAAGAAAGAATGAAAAGATACCTTCTCTGAGTACACTTGGATGAACTGCTATCTATTGACAAAGAGTGTGATCAAAGAAAAGTTTGGAACACCAAAGCCAACCGAATTTTGTTTGGGGGCGGGTAGTTCCATATTACTCCCTCCTTTTTTATTATTCTCCCATTTCATATTGACTATTTTTTATATTTAAAAAAAAAAAAAAGGCCCAAATGACAAAAGTGCCCCTTTCAACATCAGCCCAACACCAACCTCTCCAGTCTCCACAAACCTAAAACCAGCCACCAAGACAATAAACCTGAGCACCACTCAACCACGCATGACCGGCTATTACACCACCCCCGGTGAGCCGACTTGTACTTACACCACTGAGGCACTGATGATCACCTTCTACCCCCACCAACCACCAACGAACAAAGCCGACTAGCCCAACCACCATGAATCCATACGACCACCACCCACGAACCCATATAACCACCGCCCACAAACCCATCACCAACACTACGTTGGAAAAATGGTGAGGATAAATAAAAGGAATGAAGGGAAAGAGACACCGGGCTTCCAGAGAACAAGGGAGGGAAATAAACGTCGGAAATGGTGGCGTTGAGAGTAGATCTGGTGGTGGTTTCCGGGAACAAAGAGGCGCGTTGGGTGATTGCTGAGAAGAGACGTAACGAAAAGGAACATAAGGTGTTGGTCTGGAGTCAAGGTGGTTCCAGTGGTCAAAGTTGGAATTGAAAGGTGTGGTGGTGGATGTGGGATGAGTTAGGGCTGAGCGTTGGATGGGGTGGGGATGAGTTTTGGCTATCGGGTGGGGTGGGGCTTTGAATTAAGGGTAAATCATAAATGGCAATTGTAGTAATTGTTATAAATGTATGAGGGCAACTTTGTAATAGAACACAAAAAACACTTGCCAAAAAGAGAAAGAAATAGAAGTGGGAATAAAAGAAAAAAAAAACTACCCAAAAACAAAAGTAGGAAGAAAATAGAAAAACGGAGGGACTAACATAAAATATCCAGGACAATTACAACGAATCCTAAGAGAGAATTGACACAGATTTAATAATGCTGCTATCACCGTCACTGTGGACTTGTGGAGAGTAAAACAAAAACATTCATCTGTCCCTTTCTATAACAAGAAAATTCCACTTTCCCACAATTTCTCCCATAACACATCATCTCAATCTCCACAACTTATTGGCAATATAACTGCGATAGAAGAAAACTAAGAAAGGAAGTACAAACTAGTTAAGTCATAATATCACGAAGCTCATACAAAATTGTGACACTTTGCTGAAACGCCCTCACCACGTGCCTTTTTTATGATACCAGTATAGAAAAGAACTATATGCTTAAGCTCATAAACTCTGATGAGTCATGTTACCGACAAAAAATTAAGAAACTTCAGAAGTCTGTTAAATTGAAGCACTTTTATTTGTAAAAAAAAAAAAAAAAAGAATCCACGTTGTACAAGGAAACAATATTTATAAGTCATCTTCAGGATAAAATTGCAGAACACAAACATGTACTGATGTACACCTTAAAAGATTTTTAAAATCAACGTATAACTGGGTAAAATCCATATAAGTATAAAAATAACTAAGCTCTTTGTGAGATACATCTTTGATCTTCCCAAGTCTACATATATAGCAAGTGAAAAAAGAACTCACCAACCCGTTTGCTGTCGGGGAATTTCTTGCTCAAGGCCTTAATACAGTCCTGCAAGACCCAGAGTCAAGATGTCAGGGAAGGGCAACAAAGAACAGAAATTCCACTTTTTTGAGGACGAAAGTGATAACCACCATCACCAGCGAGTAAATCCTTGTACTGCATAATCTCTATGTCCCAAACCAACTTTTTTCGAGGTACCAAACAGATTTCCTCTCTGTGTTTGTCATTTGTTATTCAAAAAAATATTCAAATTTTCTACCAAAATATACTACCATTACTTCAATCAACTTTTTTTTTTTCAAATATCTAACTGATTTCAGGCTAGGATAATGACATGATTTGGTGAAGATGTAGGAAAAATAATTCAAGCGTCAACTTGTTCAAGATATGCATAGAACATTTAAGTTTGCTTTTGCAACCACCCAATTGTGAACCTCAGATTTCTCATAGCATATAATTGTAGTACAAAACAATGAAAATTCAATCAAACACTTCAATCAATTTTTCTTATGATGCAACTTAACCTAACCAAGACAATCATTAACTCATTATTGTAGGCCACAATAAGAGGGACGATAATAACACCCTATTGATAGGAAAAAAACGCTCACTGGCTGAATTGTAAAGTGATATAGATATCTTGCCAATGCAAGGATACCATTTGTATTAAGTAATCAGATAATTCAAAGGAAAATGAATTAGTTCTGAGTACTTGATGGATAATATAATAGGCAATAAACAGAGTAGATCATACACTCCCTGGATAATAACCTAACAACTTCTGAAATATCTAATGCTGTCATATAAGAGTTATACAAGCTTTTAATTACTTTACTTATTACTCTACTGGACATTCACATAACAAAGACTACAACATCACTCAAAGGATAAAGAACTATAATAATACTTTCAGTAATCTATTCTCCTTGAGTAAAGCTTGTAGCATTAATGAAGTAATTATAATGCCCTTCAATCAAAATATTGCAACACAAACATTGACCATTGTCACATACTCACATTCCATGCCAACTAAAAGTCTTCCCTGCCTTTAAAGTGTAAGGCATTAAGAAGTGAGGTAATGATAGCCTGATGGGACCAAAAAGAGAAAGAATTTACGTATCCATACATATCACAACAAAGAGACAAACACTATTACATACCCTTGCAATGTCAGGGGAATTACAGTCCATCGCTGCAATGGCAACTTGCTCAAACAACGTCCATTCTGGAAAAAAGCAGCCAGGCTTTTGTTAATAAAAAAGCATGTAAAATTGTCTATATCTAGGTGCAGAAAGTAGAAAACTTAACTCACACAATCACACGTCACTACGTCAGATATGGCTAAAGTACCACCGAAATGCCCCCTCCCACCACCAGAATTTGGAACTAACGATTCGCTATTTATTGTTACAGCCTATAGAACTACCTCCATTCACATTCATAAGCAGAGGAGTGTTTGGCTTCTTCCTCCAAATTCAAGCTTAATCAACTTTGTTTATTTAGGCGAAATCTTCACATTTGTCTTACTCTATATCCATTTGCTAAAGTGAGGGATTTAGAAATTTTAACATAATGTCATATAAAAGGTTTTCAATCTGCTTTCATCTGACCTAGTCTCATTATTAACTTTGATAAAGTTCATCCCTAAATGAAGCAATGGAACGAAAAGAATGTCATGGATCCTTAAATATCTATGGCAGCCATGCAATTTCCCACCTTCCCCCAAGAGGATATGTTGTCACAATGTCACATAGACTCAAGCCTAATTGAGCAACTACTCCGTCCTATATTCTCTGAGCATGAAACGATAAAAGACTCTAGTTAAAAAAATTGCTGAACTTAGAAATGGGACAATTTCATTAAATTAGCCAAGAAAGGAAAATGGAACAATTCCAGATAATAGAGTTTGGTACGAATTATAGTAAACTGCAGAGGCAGTAGTAACACTATAGCTTAAAAGGGCCACATTAAAGCCTCGGCTATCATTGCACTGCACCTGTATTCTAGATCGGTAAAATTTACAGGTCACTAAACATCAAATATAAAGACAAGCCAAAGTCAATGCATTCGAATTCTCCAGCAGGACATTCGAAGCTGCATAAATTTCAGCTGCAGACTAAAAATACGAATAACTCAACAATAAGATCAGAGCCCACTGCATTTATCAATCCCAATCCCAAGTTTTTAACAAAAAGATAATATGATCTTTACACTATGGGTGCTAACTCACTTTACATCTTTGACTACCAACTCAAAAGCTTCGATTATGCAATTTCAATGTTTGTTCGATTTAACTCGGGTTAATTTGAATTGGCTGACCTCATCACCAACAATTCCAATCACAAAATATAAAACCCCATCAAATGGCATACCCTACTATATCCACACACAATTCAAATATACAATAAATGATATTCTTTCCATCTCAGTCATTTGTTACTTCTATATTCATTATAGAGGGTATTTTAATCAAACGTAAACAAATGATTGAGACGGAGGCAGTATCCACCAATTATACAAACCCCAATATACCCAATTACATGTCATGTTTCAGCAGATCTAAGAAACATGAATACCCACAAATTATAGCTAAACCCTAATTTTGACTAACAAGCATAAATAAGATGAATTACTGAAAACCCAAATCAGAGTAATACAATAATAATTGCACAAATGAATGAAATTAATTACCTTCATGACCAAGAGCAGATCGTTTATTGGGATCATTTAAAATGAGCAAACCATGCTTTAAAACCTTATCAGAACGCCTAACTTTAAGTTTACGGATCAAAGAAAGATAATCCCAAGCACCTCCACCACCATTCTCTACTTGTGACTCTAATCTATTCAACTCTGATTCATCCATCTTCGTCACCATTTCTTTATTATGATCAAAATCTGATCTTTGAAGATGGGGGATTTGGGGATTGATCTTTGACTTAGCACTGCCGCTACTACAAGTACACTTTTTAGAGGATGTGCTTCTCGGTTAAACGGTATATGCGGTTTGGGGTGTTTTTGGAGAAAGTTCGGTTTACCAAACCGCAAATTTATTTTGGGTTATTCTACATGGTACCCCTAAGTTTTTCGACTTTCTACATGGTACCCCTATATTTTTTTTAACATACATGGTACCCCTAAATATTGACTTTATCACTAACCGTACCCCTGACTTTAATTTCCGTCAAATATACTTAGTTTTAAACGTTAATTGATAACTATGACGCTTATTTTTCAATCTTATGTGGATATTTTAGTGTGTATTTTATTCAATAACACCCCCTTCCACCATCTTTCTCCAATTTTGTCTATTTAATTCCATTTTCAATTTTTTTTTGTTTCTCAATTCATTTTTCATTTTGGAGGAAAATGTGGGTGGAAAATGTTATTGAATAACATACACGCTAAAAAATTCCACATAAGATTGCCAAATAAGCGTCAATAGTCATCAATTAACATTTAAAACTAAGTATATTTGACGGAAATTAAAGTCAGGGGCACGGTTAGTGATAAAGTCAATATTTAGGGGTACCATTTATGTTAAAAAAAATGTAGGGGTACCATGTAGAAAGTCGAAAAACTTAGGGGTACCATGTAGAATAACCCTTTATTTTGATTTGGACGCGGTGTTGTTTTGCTAAACTATTAACTTAATCGACATGAACTTAATGGATTTGAAGTGAACTTAAATTAATTTAATTGTTCTGAACTAAATTGATCTAATCTGAACTGAACTGAACTGAAATAATAATAAAAATACTAGATGGCAGACCCATGCGATGCCCGGGCACGTAATAGGATCACTTGTAATAATATAAGTTAGTATCTTACAACATTATTACAAATTTTAGATAACAAAGTCAGTATTATATGCTATCATTGTAAACGGTGGTTCAGGTAAAGAAGATAACTGATAAAATTCATAATACGTCACAAAGTGTAGCCAACAATATCCTCCTAACTGCTTTAAATCACCTTCCGTTATAATAAATAGCTGGACATATTATGTAACACCTCACCCAACCGAGTAGCCTTCAGCAAGACCTTCCTTGGTAAGATATGGCATTACCATCTCGGTTTCCCGAGATAGTAGACATCACAGAAATCATAATGAAACAATGTATATAATAAATACAAATTATTACAGCGGAAATATAATATGAATACAACTCATCAACAACTACTCAACTAAATTATGTGAGACTCCACGATTCAACTCGCATCCGAACGCCCTCTAACTGATCCCAACCAAGCCAGCATCACTAACACCTGCTAGTCTGACTACTCAACATTTGCCGGCAATATCAAATGGATCACAACAGAACACAAAGAACAAAAGAAACACAAACAACACCACAAAAGTCAGTAACAGGCAAACCATCAAGCAATAACGTACAAAGCAAGAATAACCAATACAGTGAACAATCCACTAACACCCACACCGAACCATCACCACCGTCAATCAATGGATTCCTGTCGTAACAGGCAATCCCTGCCATTGGGGGACCGCGGCCACACCCACCTAAGCCCCGCTCAACGCACGAGCGACCCAGAATCATTAATGTGCACATCCCTCTCCGTGATGGGAGTCACGAGGGGCGAAACTCGGAGGTGAGACCGTCTCCCAACGACTCACAAACCACAATCATCATATCATCACCACCACCGTCAACTGTCATAACCCACAACAACATCATCAACAACATTAACCATACCATCAACATAATACGAACAACAATAACACAATACATAATACAACGACGATAAATGAGTAGGTAAACTTACCTTTCGCAAATCTCTAGCCATATCGACGTAATCACGTGACTCACGGGTTAATCACAACAATGCCTACAACATATATCACATATGATTCTATCATTATAGAGTTTCTAGGACTAAAGGACTAAATGAAATGAATCACAAATAGGTAAAGGACTTACATCGAGAATAATTGAACTCCTACCGGTGACCACTATCCGACACCGTAGACCCCTCCCCGAGCCATGGTCAATTCACGAGTAAGGTTACTGACGATATATATGGTGGTGGAAGGGTAGAGGGAGGAGTATATTGCTAGGTTAAGAGAGAAGAGGGAAGAAGTGAGAAATGAAATGTTTTGGGCCGGGGATCCCTAGTTAATAAATATCGGTCTGACGTCAAAACACTCAAACGAGCTGTAGAAAAACTCGATCGAGTGACACTCACTCGACCGAGTGCTTTAACACTTGACCGAGTGGCACTTATTCGTTCGAGTACATCGGACAGTCAACCGAGTAAGTCTATACACGCCCTAGCCAAGTCAAAGTCCATCTAAGGTCGGTCAACGGGTACCATAAAGTGGCGGGTATTACATTGCGTACCTAAGAAAACCATCTTTAACCCAGCCTGGATGGACTTTGTTAACGTTCGTATAACCGCCTTGACGAAGCATATCTCTCTCATCCAAGTCAAACTTCTCAAAAAAGCCTTACCTTTGTCATCATATTTCTTTGGAAGGTTGTGTAAAATACATGTAATAGGATCGACATAGCGGGTATTTGATTGTGATTCGGTGGGCGTAAAAGACGACGATGACATGGTGATTGAAGTGTAAATTTTTTAATTAAACTATGGGCTATAATGAAATCAACTTTAAATGGGTAGATATGGTTAATTGATAACATTATAAGTGATATTTATAGGAAAATATGTATGCAAGTATGAATATAATAATGGACGGATAGTAATAATGGGCAAACAAAACAATGCATGTAATAGTTCATTATTTAGCATGCATGCATAGGTTGAACATTAAACATCGAAAAATATTTTACAACGGTTATACTTAACCCGTGGATGATAAATCACAATGGGTATAGAGGAACCGTTCTTTCATAATAGACATATAATAACGGTTACAAAAACTAGTTTCTACAACTTAACAACGGGTACCACAAACCGTTGGCGGTGTTAATTTAGTAATGGTTTTAAACAAACCGTGTTCTTAACTTGGTAACGGGTATTATAACAACCGTTGATAAGAGCAATTTTATAATGGACTTTACGGAAACCATTAAAGGTTTCGATAACGGTTCATTTCATAATTGTTGTAAATACATAATTACAACGGTTTTCGATGGAAACTGTTATTATTATTAGCGCTCTCCAAGTTTCCGCCAATATTTGGGCAACGGTGACTAAGTGACATTATTATATGCATTAAACCGTTGTGCTACACTTGTTATTGATGGCCAGATTTGGCGTAGTGTTAGTTGGCTACAATGTTTCTGTTAGTTGGGACTGCATTTGCTTCAAAACTACTCTTATGGAATCTTCTGCCCGTTTATCCATTTGTAAATCTTTTCATCACCTCAATTTTCTTTGTGAAGCCCTTGTCTTGACTTTGCAACGATTTTCATCACTGACCTTGTTGATGCCCATTGTCACCAACCTTCATTTGATAGAGTAGTATTTTCTCCATCTCATTTTGTCCACCTCTTAATTAAAATACTCTGACTCCAATCCTTTCCATAGAGAAATGATGCTTTGCTTTAGACAATCCTTTTGTGAACAAATCTGCATTTTGATCATTTGTTTCGCAAAACCTTAGCTCAAGCATTTCATCATTCACAAGCTTCCTGATGAAGTGATGCTGCACTTCAATGTGCTTTGTCCTGGCAAGAAATGCAGGATTCTTTGTCATAGCTATTGTGGACTTGTTGTCACACCACAACTCAGTTGCTCCTTTCTGTTCACGCCCCAAATTAACAACCAAGTTCCTTTGTGACAACCCACGCTAAAGCGAAAATATAAATCATGCAAATACATAGCAGAAATACGTAGATTTTAAAAACTTTTATAAGTTTAAAGCGGGGAAATCATAACATACAAAAACAAGTCTATGAGACAAAGAAATAAAATGTGTACAATGCAAGACTAATAGTTGGTGGGGGAAAATATATCCCTCGAATACAACTCTAGAGTCTAAGCTAGTCAAAACTTGGTAAACATCAAAAACGATGCTTGCTAGCACACACGAGTCCAACCCCAAGAAGCACCAACACCACCTGCCATTCATGAAAACATGAATGCCACAGTCAGTGGGGAGTAACTAGGTGTCCTCACAGCTATATTACACAATGTAAACATAAAGGATAATACCATAAAACATAGCATGTGAATCAACATAAGATAAGCATATGAATCAACATAGGATAATAATATGAATCAACATAAGATAAGCATATGAATCAACATAAGATAAGCATATGACTCAACATAAGATAAACATATGAATCAGCATAAGATAAGCATATGATTCAACACAGGATAAGCATATGAATAAGTATATACAAAAGCATACCCAAAGATATAAAGGTATATAGAATCAAAACCATACAAGTAATCATCAACTCTCAACAACCATGACCATGACTGATGCAAAAGAAAAAAAGTACTTGGCTCAGAGGCTACCTTTAAAGCATGTCCAACGTACGACACCAATGTGTCTGGCTCAAAATCTACCTTTAAAGCATGTCCAAAACACATAACAGAAGTATCCGGCTTAGAGGCTACCTTTAAAGCATGTCCAAGACACATAACAGAAGTATCCGGCTTAGAGGCTACCTTTAAAGCATGTCTAAGACACATAACAGAAGTATCCTGCCCAGAGGCTACCTTTAAAGCATGTCTAAGACACATAACAGAAGTATCTGGCTCAAAGGCAACCATTAAAGTATGTCCAAGACACAACTCATCACAAGTATCCAACTCATAAGAGTCAACACTAAATACCAAACAACATACTTAGAAGCATAAACGAATCATACAATGTTCGGCATAAAATATGTGAGAAATAAGGAGCAGGGGCTTTCCAGCCGGCCCGCCGGCTGGGCCCAAACCACAAATAGACATAAAACTTCAGAGACCTCCCAGCTGGCCAGGTGACCAGCTGCCGGCCCACCGGTTGGGAGTCAAGGTCACTTAGATAAATTTACTAAAAACAACAGCGGCCTCCCAGGCGGTGGTCTGGCCGGCGGCCGGTCGACCGGCTGGGGGTCAAAATCCACGGAAATCAGCAATCAACATCTGGGAATCGTTTTTAAACATGTGAAACGTATTTCAACAACCTAAATTCCGATGCTACAACATGTAATCCAACGTTTAAACATGTGAGGGAGTCAAACATG
>JAOWBH010006774.1:0-16425 GCA_028566215.1 Silene coronaria
CTTACAGTGTATGTATTTTAAGGGTGTGATGGGTTCAATTCTTTTTTGATTGGATCTTATAAGATTGCTGCAGCGTCTGTTAGCAAACAACATAGTATTGTTATTTAGTTTTTGCGGAGAGGCTTTTTTTTAGGTGGATCGTGAAATTTTCGTGTCGCAACACACTTGTTGTAACTTCTAACATTGGAAGATTATTTCTGAATGACCCAAATTGATCTGTAGTTCACTCCTTGATGTTGGTTTGTATTGGGGAAAATTGGTACGGGGAGGATGAAATACAAAACAAAGGACGAAGGGGTGACTGGGGAAGCTATTACTCTCATATGAGGGTAATGCATTAACCTAGGGGGAGATGGGTAACTCTTACCTCCTTAATGGGTAATTGTTAACATATCTTCCTCTTCCTCCCGTATCTGCCACAACTACTATCTCCATTACCTCTTAAAAATTAACCTTAATCCTTGCAGCCTTTTGTCTTTCACCTTTTACGGATAAGAGTATGCACGATAGTCCAAGGGCATTGTATTTCCTGTCTTTTCCATCTCTTAATGGTTTTTTCCCCTTCTTTCGTAAATGGGTGTCTTGGTGTCCCTTCTGTATAGTCACATCACTGCGAAGTACTTGGTATATAGACTAGAAAGCCTTATTGATTTAAAAGATCACACAAGGGAGATTGAATTTATTTTGCTTACAAGGATGAAAGCATGATATATCTCTGAGTTTGCTAGGTAGACAAGTAGTTGATTTCATTTATTTGCGCCAAATGATATCATACCACCATGTAGCTTTGTTGCTTTTAAAGTATTTGAACATAAATAAGTGCTGTGATCTGAAAGTTATAATGCGGAAAATACCTTGAAATGCACACATTGAAACTCATTATTCACTGAGAATTCTGGATAAGTAGTTCCATGTCTCAAATCATTAGGGGGTCATCCGTGTGATCATGGGTTATTGACTGATGATGCTAAGAGTTAGGTTGTGATCCTAGGTTGAAATATTATGGGGACGTGAGTGCGTGACTATTCTATTCTGCTGTCACAAAAGCTTTTATCACGATTTTATTGATATTTTGCCCCCTGTGCTTAGCCGCTGATGTTATCATGTGGAAGGAATGGCACTTGCCGTGTGGCGTCCTTGTCGTTGCTACTGTTGCATGGCTGCTTTTTGAACGGTCCGGGTTACCCTTCTTAACAATATGTTCAGATGTTATGCTGATCATGATTGTTTGGCTGTTTTTTCGCGCTAATTATGCTGTCATAACAAATAGGTGTGGCTTCTTTTGTACTTGACTCCTCAATTTGGTATATACGTCACCAAATCCCGACCAATTCACTATGTATAATTCTATTTCACATTCCCTGGAATTTTTCAGACAGTTTGAAGAGCTGCCTGAATTAGTTTTATCTGAAGAAATGGTTAACTCTGCTGCTGCATCATTTCGTGCCAAAGTTAATAGTATTCTCTTAATGGCGCATGATATCACTTTTGGCAAGGACTTCAGACTATTCTTTCAGGTTCGACTACGTGCCGTGAATACTGCAATTTGATATATATGATTGATGTGTCCATGCTGGCATGATTTTAACTCGTATTTTCTTCTATATTGGGTAAAATCTAGTGTTTATGCTGTTTAATTGTTTTATAATTGTTTTATCGCAAATTGAAAGGCTGTGTGTACGAAATGTTGGACCTGAGTTCATTGACTATTCCACCACAAACTGATTAATACTGCTCTACCTCTTTCAGCCTATCTCATCTGTTATGCATCATGGGAAACAAACCCTCACTCATAAATCACAAGCCAATCAATCATTTGTTGCTGACTCCTAAAATTGCATATGACTCTGTTTGTCGGTGCGATAGACTCACAGTCATAGGATCTCAATTTTGTCACAAGAGTGGTGTTGAAGAAAGGAGGTCATGAAATGTCTCGAAGTGATCAAATATTTCGAATGCACAAGTTGTTAATCATAATCATGCTGAGAAAGGTCCATAAAAAATCAAGAAGCACAGCCTAATTTGATATCTATGTACGAATAGAACCCATTGTGAATTCTCTCCTTCCAAATGCTGTCTTCATACTTCCTCAAACCCTTTTTTTTCGTCCCAACGTCGCTACATTTGAGTAAAATGCTATGAGGTTGATCAGGAGGGAAAGGCAGACGAGTAGACAACTCAACCCATATTTAGAATACAGGTATTAGGTACGCAAGGATTTGAGTTTGTCCCACCCCAACTAAGACGTTTTACATGTTAATTTGAGCCCCAAGATGGTTTGCTTGAGATAGTATCTAGGGCTTCTGCTCCCACCACCTTTAACAATGAGAATCACAAGAAGTTCACTGATGCACAGTGAAAGTAAAATCATTCTGATTTTCTTTGTTACCACAGAAATGTAACCAATGCAGAAAGACTCCTGTTGTTATTTGAAATTATATTTTGGTTTTGATCTTTTGTTGCCCTTGCAAAATCATTAGTTCTATGTTGATATTTGATTTTGTTAGTAAGCTCATACCCATTTGAGGATCACATGTGAGTGTCCCACATTGATAGAAGTATAGAAAGTTCATCACTTTATAGACGAAGGAGCTACTCTTCTATAGCCAATTGGTTTTAGGATGAAACTCTATTTGGGTTATTGAAAGAGATTCTCTCTCATCTTGTAGGTTTACCAAGCCCTTATATGTATTAAAAATGGTATCATACCCTATGATTATGATTCTGCTGGTTGATGCTTTAATATGGGCAAATTATTTTTAGCAAGAGGGAGTATTTTCTGTTCCTCTTTATTTGGTCGAACTAGTGGTGGACTATGCAACCCCAGTTTGCTTTTTGAAGGACCTCACATGCTAGAGGGAGTGTTGAAGAGCTTCTAGCCTCCTATCCATTTGAGGTTCACATATAAGCATGCCACACTAATAAAACAAGAAAATGTTGATCATTATTTTGTAAACCAATGAGATATTCCTCTTATTGATAGTTTTAGGATGAAACCTCCTTTGAAGTTATGAAATAAACTTATCTCTTCCTTGTGAGCGTGGCTCAAAGCCTTTTATGAACTTAACAATCTTCAAACTTCAAGCTGCAATAATATATGTGAAATAAAATGGTGGTTCACTCGGTAGAACTAAAGCACGAGTGTAGGCCATGTGGTTAGAGAAGTGGCACAGTGATAAAATTGTGCTACGATCCAGGAGCTGATCTTGCATTTGATGCTTGCAAAGTTTTTTTTTTTTTTTTTTTTTTTTTTTTTTTTTTTTTGCGTATTTTTATTCTTTTGCAATTTCGATAAACTAAATTTTTGTAATGGTTCACTTGAGTGTGTTTAGCGTAGTTGTTACAATCTCTTGATGGCCCTGGCTCAAGACCCAGGCCACCCAGCATCAATATATCTTTTAATTTTATTTTTTTGGTCCTGAATCCTTAAAATTTATAATCTAATCATTGTTGTTGGGAGGAATGATGAACTGGTGTGCGAATTGCCAGCCAACAGGGAAATTGATTGGTGGTCAACTAATTAAATTACGCATCTCTGGTGCCTTGGTGGTGAAAGCACTTTGAGGCGGTTTGTGAGCCAAGTGAAGAATTGTGAATCTTTCTCTTTTTGAATTTCTCATTATCTTCTCTTTGCCAAATTGCCATAAATACATCTGCCAATACATCTTGAATTGTGAGCTACGTATTGATAAATGTACATTTATCGATTTTACACGCCTTAATTGGCATGCTCACAACAAATAAAAACAAAGCAACATCTACTGTCTCTTACTCTCATCTTGTGAGCATCTCGTGTAGGTGATGTCTTGAAAGTTTACAACATTTTCTATATTAAGTTAAGTATTGTATGGTCTGTTATATCTGAGTTTTACATTTGGCAGTAGTCAATTGTTACTTTAGATTTCTCATGCAGTGGAATAGTTGTAGAATCACCAGATATGCAGATAATATTTACTGTTCTTATAAGCTTTATCGATGGTTCGAAGTGGAGGTTTCTTATGGACTTATATCTTATTTCAGGTGGTACTAGGCCTATGGCTCTTTTCCGTTGTCGGTAGCGTAGTTTCCTTCTTTACACTCGCTTATATAGGTACTTAAATTCTTCCTTGTACCATGTTAATTTTCCTTTATTCACAGTTTTATTTCCAGACATGGTGCATTTATTATTTTGGTTCCTTACTTGTTAGGCTTAATGACTATGCCATCAGTTACACTATTATACATTTAGGAGAGACTTGGGAAAAATCAACCATTGTTGACTGCTTATTTAGGAGTAACTCCTTTCTCAAGGAGTTGATTTTTTGAGTTTTGGGGTGAAGTAGAGAGTATTGGACTTTGTAAAAAAGTTCTTTGAGGTTTTTCCATAATATTGTGTTGGTTTTTATGATACTTTGTTTTTAAGTATATGATGTTAGATGATATGTCAATGGTAGAAAGCGATAAGAAATTCCTACCATTGGAGATTTGCCTAAGTGCCTAACTAAGCAAAAACTTGCTAATCTGGGTTTGGGCTGGCCTTCTGTTTGTCTCTATGGGTGAGAGATTATATACTGTGTAATGTGATATCGGTACTTTAGGCCAGAGCTATAACTGTCACTTGTTTCTAGAGGCACAACTTTTTGGTTGGCAGAAATTACACTGCATCCTCCTAGAGTCGTGTAAACCACAGCTAATAAGCCTACAACAGATAACAATCTCATTGTTTAAGGTGGATGGAATATGGGTGTAGGCAAAGTAAAAATATGAATGATATCTTTCTTCTAACTTTGTTGGTGCTCGTAGTTGGAATAGTAGGAGAACGTTTAGTAATAGATTATAGATATACAACTGATACAAGTATTATTTTTGATAATTTCATAGTAGAAGCGGATATGTAACCAGAATATGAATTAAACCAGTATGACCACAGTCCGCAAAGGTGTTGCTTGCCATGTCGGTGGTCTGATTTAACTTGTTTACTGCATGTTTGGCTAAAAGAATTGCAGTGGACAACCATTACAAGGATTTGGTTTTTAGCTATAGAGTTGTACCCCCTGGGCCGGGCCTGCTTGACATGGCCAATTTACACCCCAGAATTGGATGCCTTCATTTTTTTCATTCACGCTTTTTGGGTATGGGAGCTTGGTTGAAGATGCAGTCATAATCACTTTTTCAGAAAACCGGGCAATGTACATTCAATTTTTGGTTTTTGAATCATTACTGACTAGCTTAAGAGCTACTTTTAGTTAGATCTTACACTCACTTGCTTGACAGGGAGGTGATGTTAATAAACTTAATATGACTTCTGGTTTTGATTAACTGGATGTATGTTCCTAATTCTTGATAAACACAGCCTTTCCTCTAACTTGTCATTTTAATTTTTCAGGCACCATTATTTTTGTCACAATTTCTGCTCTTTACAGCAGACACGAGAAGCATATAGATAGGTTTGCCGGTTTCGTGCACCGGAGATTTTCAAGGCAGTACACAATAGTTGATGATGATTATGTTAGAAGACCCCCTCAGTGTACATCCATTGATAAAGATGAATAATTGCGAGATCAACTGTACAGTAGATCAGTTAAGCTTCCATTTATGTCTCATTTAGATTTTTCTTTTATTTTTAGTTTTCAGAGGCCTTGTTAAACCTTCATTCTGTGATAATATTTCAGTTTGAACTGCTTTCGAAACAATAAAGATCTAGTCTCTAGTGTATGTTGCCGGAGAACTTCCACCATAAACGGTTACACGATTTTACATAAAACACAATAATTTCATATCCATAACCATAAAATTGCCAGCAAGTCTTGTACGAGACGTTGGTCTCATAATATGAGCTCAACTTCAATACTTTTGTATATATCATTTAATTTGTATGACTAATTCTATATATGAGATCGACTCATGGAAGTTCTTTGGTAAATTTCGGGGTTTATTTCTTTTCATGTCTCCCTTCATGTTAGTTTCATGATTTTCGCTGTCGTCTTTGCGGCATGATAAGCTTCACAGAATCACAATACGGCGTGATTATATCTTTAGATAACAGGGAAAAAGCAGAGGACAGCGGAGGTAAAAACACTTGGTAATTTGGTAGATCACGCCATGAACAATTATCTGGTTCTAGTATCACTGTATGCCTGTGCTTTATAGACCATTGTTGCGTTGCATCTCATCTCAAATGCCAGAACAGTTCTATTTGAATATTTCTGTTTAAACAAAATCTGATCGTATACAACCGGCTTTAGGATCCAGTTACTCCTAATAACTACTCGTATATGAGAGTTGCCAGATATTAGATATGACAAGTTCCGGTAAGGTCTAGAGTGGATGCGGAGAAGTATGGCCATATGAGGTTGGAGGTGGAGTGGTCTTAACTCTTAATGGTGTGGAGGCGGAATCGTGGTGTTGGAGATGGTGTTGGCAATGTGGCCACGTATGGTGGCGAATTCAAGGATTGCAGTGGTGATATATGGATTAGGCGAAGTCATATCCCTAACCACACACATCTATATATCTCCTTTATCCATATACACCTATTCATTAAATGTTATTTCACCGTTCATTCATACCAATACTCCTACTAGGCGGGTGAGTATTCGAAAGTGTATTTACTGAATATTTTCATGTTTAATAACTTCAACCATTTCTTCCATTGATCAAGCCAACATAAATCTAGAAGACTTTTATCTTTTATAAAGTACATAAGTTCAAATCAGAAGAAACTAATCTCCTCTTTCTCCCTCATGTCTCACAGCCCAAACTAGAAGTGGCAATCAAGTCAGTCGAGTCCGGTTTGTGTTGGGTCACGTCGGCTTCGGTTATATCGAGTCAGCCTAGTCTTTCGGGTTGAGTTGGGCTAGGTCAGGTCCTTAAGGGTCAAGTCGGGTCAAGTCATTTCGGATCAAATAACGTGTCGGGTCAGATTGGTTTTGGTTGGGTCATAATGGGGTCTGGTTATATTAGCGCATTACTTCAATTTTTGACCATTAAATTCATTTTTCAACCATTATTTGGTTCAATATTAATCTTAATAATGGTCGATCATCAATTTAATCGGGTCAATATCGAGTCGGGTTTGGTTCAGATTCACTTTGGTCATATATTCTAGCTCACCCTTTCAAACGAATGTTCTTTGGCCGTGAAGTGTGGATGCACTGCAAGCCTCCTCATACTTGATGCTAATATTCCACTTTATAAAGAAGAAGTTGTAGGATTTGAACTCATGACCTCTTGGTCACACTAGCTCTAATACTACGTGAGAAGATCATCTCAATCAAAATCTTAAGGCACTAGCTTTGATATCGCGTGAGAGAATTATCTGAACCAAAACCTGAACTGATGGTTGAGGCTCAATCAATGATCATATACTCTAACAACCGAGTCATCATCAGGCTGGGTCGAGTCATCAATACTATTTTTTTTTTCAAATTCATTTTTATGTAAAAAATAATATCCAGTTAAGTTATCATTTTTATACCAGTGTTACAATGTATTTCTTATAACTAATTTGATTGTGTTTTAAGGTAATCAATTAAGGTATAGTAAATATTTATATTTGGTAAAGTATTCCACAATATTATCTAATCAAGTTGTTAAAAATTAGGATGGTTGTACTTCTCATTTATAAGTTTAGTCTGAATGTAATCAAGTTTGATTTCTAAGATTTGCCGAATTTTGATTCTTATGAGGAAGAATGAAAGATGAGTGTCTTATGGGTAAGGATTCTTTTCATTTAATAGTTTCATTTTAATATGTGACTTACACATCCATTCTTTGAAATTGTAACCGTTAGATCATTTCGAGAAGAAATCTAAATCGGTAAATGAAATAGAGAGAAAAAAAATGGAGAGATCTAAGTTGTTTGAGTACCTATCCAATTCAAATCCATATAATTGGTGTAAAGGTCAAAGATGTTATTCCGTATAACAGGAGCGATAAAAGATAAACAAAAACAATAAAAGCGACATAGATTCACGTGGTTCACTAATGATGTGTTGGCTACGTCCACATGGCAGAACATAAGAAAGTTTTTATTGATATTGAAATTAATATTGAGAAGTTTACAGATTTTAAATTCAAATCGTTATTGATATTCATAACTGTTGGGGTTTGGCGTAGAGAGTTTATATATTATTGTCCAATAAAATCATTACAGAAAGACTTAGAAGGCCCCAAACAAAGCCTAGAAAGATATCAAATATCGTTTAGGTTTCGGGGACATTGCCCCCAAGCCCCCACCATGGGACCATGGCTTTTCACCTTTGAGCCTCGACTCGTTGACCGGGCAGCGAGACTGGAGACTCCCATTATGGTCATTCAAAACGACGACTAATAGATTCAAGACACAAATCTAGCGGACATAGAAATCTGCATTAAGGATTATCTAGAGTGCTAGAGTCAAGATTGGTAAAGAAAGCAAAGCTTGCATACGATGGGCTAATTATTTAATGGCGTGAGATATTACACAACACAAAGTCACAAACCATGGGCAAGAACAGTAACGAACAAAAAAAAATGCATGTTAGTATGTTAGTATGTTAGTATGGGTAGTGACTTATTAGAAGAGTTACAAGTCTTGGGAGTTGGGACTCTAACCTCATGCACCATGTGCATTTACGTTTTGAAAGAGATCAATTTGGGCTGCCCCTACTTGATCCCTTAGGTGGGGGGTCAACCTGCTATTCTGCCGTTGATTCTTGAACCATCCACATTTTGATACTGACTTCTCATACAACCCTCTCGTTACATACAATTGTCTTAGGCCCATTGTTTTTTTCGGATTAATTTTTGTTGCCTTATTGCTTGATCAGATGATTTAGGTTAATTATATCGAATCCGGTACCAATGGTTCAATATATATGCTCTTTTGTAAGTCGAGTTAGGAGATGTGTGGGATCATATTAGAAAAGGCTTCGAGTAGCTTAACTCGCGGTTCAGGTTAGAATTAGCTAAGTCATTTGGTCGACCCTTAATGAGATTGATTTTAGCAAGCAACCCAAGTTTTGTAGGGTACTGGTCATTTTTATGTAAGGATCTAAATAACTAAAGTGTTCCCTACCAAATAAAACAATATAACAATAAATATATGGACAGAATAAACATGGGCTTTCTATGGACAGCGTTTGTGTTATACCAATATTTGTAGGGCACTTCTTATATTATGTTGGGGTACATTTGGATGTATAGTGTCCCTAAATTTGATATCTTATGGGTTCATGAATATTGAATAAATATAATATTATATTAAATTCGAAAGGAAGGAAAAACAGGAGTAATAAGTTCAACTTTTTTGAGAGCCTCAAATGTTGGTCTACAACTGGAAATGAGTTTTGTATCACTGTCTTTGCCTAATTTTCAATCCTTTTAATGGTCTTTTTTCAACATCAAGCTAGTTAAGTGTATGTGACTATATGTTCCTAGTATTAATTGCATCTTATCATACCTAATTGATTAATTATTGTTAAATGTTTTCTCAAGCTTCTCCTCTTAGGATGGATCTCCAACTTAAAACTACTGCGAGTATGTTATTTGAACACGTCCACCCTATATTCAAGTGATACAAATAATTACCAAACATTGGTAAATAACGTTGTTCCAAAATGAGATTCGAGCATCTTCAATAGTAAACTACAAGACTTTATAGTGTTATGTCCCCTTTTTTTTTTTTTTTTTTTTTTTTTTTTTTTTAAAGATGTGCATCTTTCAAGTAGATTTGGCAAAATGGACCCAACCCGAAAAGGCTGATTTGATAGGCGAAAGTGACATAACTTGTTACACCCGAGTATGACCAAAAACCCGAATTATCCGATTCGACCCAGACCCGACCCAAACCTTGTCTGACCCAATGTTGACCCGACCCGATATGACCCGGCTAAAAAAGACCCGACTCATAAGTAACCCGATCTAAATGCCTTGAAATGATCCGAAATGACAAGTACTAAATCATATTAATATTATATTTATCAAAATAAAGTTTCATTGGTTACAAATGTCCTTAATCAATAGTTACATTTGTAAACTTGTAAAATATTACTCCCTCCCATCCACTGTGTTCTTCCCCTTCCTAGTGGGCATAATAATTAAGGGTGCGAATGTAGGTGTAGTTTGGTGATTGAAGAGAAGTTGAAATAATTATGATTAAATAATAATAAAAGATATGAGTGAGATTTGGTAATTGGAGAGAGATAGAAATAATTAGGATTAAATATTAATAAAGAATATGTGTGAAGTTTGGTGATTGGAGAGAGGTGTGAGTATAATATTAATAAAAACTTTTCAAATAAGAAAAAAAGGAACAAAACCTGAATAATCCGTTTTAGGAAAGGGGGAAGAATATAGTGGATGAGATGAAGTATTTCTTAATCAAAATAGAACTAACTAAAGTGTTTAGCAATTAACTAGAATGCTACCCGACCCAAAATGACCCATATCCGAAAGTGATTCGACCCAAAATGACCCGGCAACAGGTTGTCCAAAATTGACCTGAAACATAAAATGAACCGACCCGACACGACCCAACCCAATCCGAAATGTATGACAAACCGACCCATACCCGACCCATACCCGACCCGATTGGCTCATTTGCCACCTCTACTTTCAAGCTATAAAGTCCTACAATGATGATGAACAGACATCATATGATCGAGTCTATAGTTAAGCGTTACTTCTACTTCCGTGCAGTTGTGTCTAATAATTTTGGATTATTTTCACTCTCGTGTCCTAACGAGCTTTGGCATAATTTCACTGTATTGTCCGAGATTTGCGTAATTCCACTTTGTTGCCCTGAGAATTGGAATACTTTCCACTTTGGTGACCTATACATAACAATCTTTAGTAAAAATAATATTTTGAATATAATAAATCATTTTTTTTTTTTTGCAAGAATATGTTGATTATTCTATTTTATATGTAATTTAATATCCAATTTTGCACTTTATCTTACTAAAATTGTAATTAATTAAGATAAAAGTTGAATATTACATGTTTTAGGTCAACCAAATGAAATTTTATTGAAGGCTTAAGTCACCAAAGTGGGAAATAGCTCAAACCTTAGGGCACGAAAGTGGAATTATGCAAATTCAGAGCACTAAAGTGGAGTTAGCCCAAAACCCAGGGCACTAAAGTGAAATTTTTTCTAAAATTTTACTATATAGTTAACTGAGGTGTATTTAACACCTTTTACATTTTTGGTGATCTAATGTGTTTAACAAATGCAACCACCCTTTCTAAAAATTATGAAGGGTCGTTTGGTTCACAACGGGAAATTGAAATTCCCGGGAAGTTCTAATTCCTATGCTATTCTATTTCATGTGAAGTTGAAAAAGATGTTTGGTTGCATGTTGGAACTTTAATTCCATAGGAACTTCCACTTACCTAGGGAGGGCCTGGTAAGCAACTTCCTCCATTGTGGAGGAATTAAAGTTCCTAGGAAGTTCCAATTCATGTGAATTGGGGCAACCAAACAACAAGCCTTGTTTACACTTCTCCTGAATTACAATTCATGTGTTATTTGTAGGCAACCAAACGAGCCCTAAGACAACTTCTATAATACACCGTAATTTAAGCATGGTCAGTGGTAGAATAATGAGTAATTTTATCATAATAATGATTACATATTAATATTTCGTTTATATTTCATTAGTTATTAAGTAATTTAAATCGAATTGTGAGACAAAAATAATAATAAAATGGTTGAATCGGAAATAGCATTGGGATGTGTGAATTGATAGAGGAAAGGGAGGTGACTTCTGGGGTAGGCTTGCTTAATAATAATAATAATAGTATAATAGTATGAATAATATAATAATAATATAATTACCTTTCTAGAACTTCTTAAGACTACCTTAACTACTATAAATACAAAGATAAGTCAGATATAAATCACTTTTGGCTTTACATATAAATTACATAAGGCTGGTAGAAGAGATATTATAAGGAGAAAGGCAGATCTAGCTCAACTCTAATTTCGTCTCAAGGCGAAAAAGGTAAATTCATAAAACCGTCACATAAATTGTCTTTATTATATTAGTAATTAATCATTGACAAGCCAAGGACTTGACCTAGACCGATGTATACTAGTACCGAGGGGCCACGACGATCGTCTGACCGGACCCAGGCTGACCTAGGGTGGTTGAACCACCATGTATAGTCTCTTCTATAGGGTGGTTTTATCTCTTTTTCGCGAATCTGTATGTACCTAGTAAAGACCCAGATGTAGGTCGGGTTTAGGATTGTTATTGGTTAGGGTTGTCAGAGTAGAGTCGTCGACCATCGTAGGTGGTCGTAGAGTGGTGGTAGTGGCGGCTAATGGCTGTTTCTGTCGCGTTTTGCGCAAGGGAGTTTAGGGCTCGATTCTCTGGCCTGTTTTTCTGTTTTATGAGTCGGGTTTTTGGGTGGAAGTGATGGTCGTGTTGTCAGGTTAGTGATGGTGGTTGCAGGTCCGTGTCATGGTGGTTTTATGGTGTTTACAGGGGCGGTTTTAGGTTTCGGTTCGAAGGGTTGTGGGTGTTTTCTTGGTTGTTACTGCTGCTATGGTTGTGCGACTGGAAACAAGCGATGGTGGTTGTGGTTTAGCCGTGATGATGGGGTGCTGGTTGTGGTGGTGAACTAGGTGGCGGTGGCCGGGGAGGTAGGCTGTGAGTGTGGGTTGTAGGTTGTGGAGTTGACAGGGGGGATTGTTGTCCAATTCACGTGAGACATGGGGGGGAGTATTGGGTCATTATTTTGAGTCGAATGAGTGTGTACCAAGTCGGGTTTTAATTCTTAATCATCGATTCGGGTTTTGTTTAATCGCATCGTAATAATAATAACGATTAAATTATAAGTTTAATTATAATGATTTGATATAAGGTTATAATTAATGTAAAGATGAATTATAATTATAATTACTTTATGCATGTAATTTATAAATTAGTTAGTTAGTTTATAATTATGTGATTATATGAATTGTATAGGTGACGGTTTTGTTGACAAGTCTATTGATTGCATTGAATCGTGTGAGCTATTATTGGAATAGCTTAAAGGTAAAGATTACCTACTCAACTTGTGTTATAATTATTATGTTACTGTTTTAATATTTGTAACGGTTTTGTAAGAGTGATAATGATATTTATATTGTGATTGAGATTTTAGTGAAGGGACCGAATTGCTAGTCCTTATGTATTGTTCGATTGAAGGGACCTTGATAGTCCTTGTGTTTGAGTTGAGATTATTATTGAGTTATTGTTGAAGGGACCATGTTAGTCCTTGTGTTTTTTGAAGGGACCGCTATATCGCTAGTCCTTGGTTATTATTTGAAGGGATCGATATACCGCTAGTCCTTGGTTATTATTTGAAGGGATCGATATACCGCTAGTCCTTGGTTATTATTTGAAGGGATCAGTCTGAGTAACCGCCGGTCCTTGGTTATTATTTGAAGGGACCGGTCTGAGCAACCGCTAGTCCTTGCGGTGTCAGTTGATCACTGGCTGCCCCTCAGAGTCTCTTCTCTAGTAGGCTCACTATTAGAGAGATGTGCACATTCGGAGCTGAGGAAGCGTTAAGACGGAGTTTGGGTGGAATGGATGTGATTCGAGTATAGTATGCATGGATGAAAGGTATGGGTGTGAATATTGGAATTGAGCTGGATTCGATTTGTTGGGATGACACTATGTTTAATTATGATTATTATTTATTGTATTGTTGTTTGGTTAATTCCTACTCAACCGCTGGGTTTACCGTGTATTCTGTAAACATCTGTGATGAACCAATTATTGGGGAGCAGATTGTCTGACAAGTTTTGAGCTAGCATTTGGGAGCTTGAGATATGGAAGTGAGTTGGATTGACTTAGAGGATTAGATCACCTAGTTAATGTCTAGACGACTTTAAGTATTTATATTTTCCACAGCCAGTTAAAGTGTATTTTAATTTGTTCACTAAGTTAATTGGATTGAAGTTGTAATAAGACTATTATTCATTTAAATTTTATAAAGTACTGTTGCTTATTTTACTTTGTTATTCACTACCTCGGAAAACCGAGATTGTAACAGCCCTAGTTATCTGAGAATGTCTTGCTAAAGGCTCTTAGATAAATGGGGGTGTTACATCTTCAGTACAAATGTAAGTACCTCCACATTAACAACATAGTTCATTAATGAAAGATGAATCCCGTTTAGATACATACAATTCAGTTCGAGGTATGGCTGACAGAACCTAAAGCATGCAACTGTGAACTGTATAAGAATTGTAGCCGACGAATTAGTCATTTTGCTATTCCATTATGTGTCAAAGCCAAAGAATAGTGCTAATACTCCCTCCACATTTTAATGTTCTTCTCATTTTATTAAAATACTCATCACAAATAATGGAGAAATGGGAAATAAACTAAAATGCGGAGGGAGTATTAGACATATAAAGTAGGATTCACAGTAAAACCTTACTCAACCATCAAGAATGAATTCCTCAATTGAAGTACCTCATCATTAAAGGTAGCTTTATATAGCATTGCTTTAACCATAAGGCATATATATGGCATTTTCAGCATTTCTTTGACAATGCAAGCTTCTCTACTAATTCGAGTATATCAATCTCTCCCTTATAACTTGATAGCTTCACCTCTTCTTCTTTTATTGGAACCATCTTGACTAGGGCCTCAATCTATTGTGTGCTTAAACCATCCCCTGCACACAAAAAAAACATCGGCCAGTCAACGACAGCCAACTAGCAGCTATGTACCTACAAATGTGCAATGGTTATCGGATCATACTCAATACGATGTTGTAGAGCTGAGACAATGTATGACAAGCGTACGTACATGAGCTGAGACAAAGCGTTGGTAAGTTACTATATACCTTGTAATAGAGCCTCACATACATTCTCAGTTGTGATATTGAGAGCTTTGGAGAGTATGGTTATATTTTGAAATCTTTTAGGTTTAAGGACATGCTTGCTAGGGAAAGGGCTTTTGCCATTTCCTTCATCATTTGTAAATAATGCTGTCTTGAAGCTGTAGCTAAATAATGATTCAATCATCTCCTCATTCAACCTGGATGGAGATTTATATGTGTAATGGACCTCACTGACGATATTTTTTAAGAGTAAATTTGAAACAAAAAAAATGTGTTTTATTGTCTTACATGAGTAATTGTTTATCTGTTTTTTCGTGAGACGAGGATTTTAAATAAAATGAAATAAATGATTGAGATGGAGATAGTATTATTTATATATACGGCTAGTATCAAGAGGTCAAACGGATAATTAAAGTGAGTCGAAAGAGCTACATGATAGTTTGTCCCACACCATGGACCTATCTGGGGTAGCTCTTAGTTTATCCCAATGAAGTGGTTTCAGTTTTGGCAATGGATTTCCATCTTTTCCCATAGATTTAAATGTAGGCGGCTGTTCAATAATCGAGCGAGCTCCCCTTGTTGACTAGGTACAGTGGTGGAATGCATGATTGTCCATCTTGGACTTTTATTGTTGATGGTGATGGAGCTTAGGCTGGGCCTTGCTACGTCGTTGAAATTGTCTAGGATCTTCAAAATTTGACTAGTCTTTGTTAAGGGATGGGAAGAAGAAGAAGAACGTAAAGTAGAAAAACGTGAAAATGATGATGGCAAGGGAGGAGGAGGAGGAGGTATCGAGGATGGTTGTATACATTAAATACCATCTTAACTCAATGCTATCAGTTTGCTCTATTTCGGAAAAATCATCAAAGCTACCAAATGAAACATTCGATAACCTAAGATGACTAGCCTAGAAACCAGGAGAATCACATTACATATAGAATGGAAAGATTGATTGTCTGATGAATGAGGATCAAATCATTACATATAGAATGGAAAGATTGATTGCCTGATGAATGAGGATCAAATCATTACATATAGAATGGAAAGATTGATTGTCTGATGAATGAGGATCAAATCTAAAGCTTTGATCATCAGAATCATTCTTATTTGATTTTAATAATGCATACTCATGAATTGAAATGATTTATTCCACAGAAGAGATCTCTCCACGACCACTGAGATGCACTTGGTGTTCCCAAGCGAGCATACAATAGTCACATGATAGCTAAATAACTAGGTGTTGTTAATACTACTAACCACCCTATCAAATTAACAATTTGTAAACCAAACTTGACTCTAAACTACTCCAAACAAGAAAGTAGTAAAGTGTAAGGGTCAAGCCCAGGAGAAGGACTTGTAACCAAAGACACGATTTTGAACTATTAATTAACTACTAATTAAGACACTAATGACAATTAAGGCTCTAATCGCTAATTAGGATCCACTAATTGAATAAATTCATAAACAATGTCTATTAACAATGGTAACACATGTAGATTGAAATAAAAGGAGATTTTGATGTTGAAAGTAACATAAATAAGCTAAAGATTCAAACTTGCTTGTGAGACAAACAAACAAACACTTGATAGGCAAGAAATCAATAAGAGAGAAAACACTTGG
>JAOWBH010006885.1:0-16424 GCA_028566215.1 Silene coronaria
TCCACTCTCTCTTTAAATAGGAGGTATAGATTACGTCACCATAAAGTTAGTAAAGTAGCGGCTATACATTTTCATATGTCGTACGATGGCAAATAACGCAGTCTGCAATTCCTTTACGTAAAAGACGCAGTTTTGGACCCTCAATTTGCTCTTATGCGCTCATTATCACTAACAAAGGCTGTCCTCAATCGGATAAACGTATTGCACAGACTATTCGACGTTTAAGACAAAAACCCTGTTGTTACTGTCATAAATACAGGAAAGTATAGATATACGAAGACACCAATACGTAGAAAACAAAGGTATACCTTAGAGGTCAACTCAGCTGAAGTGACTTGGAAACGACCTCTTCGCTGAACAACAGCTCCCTCTGAAGAATCTTCGACTGCATAAATAATCAGTCTCATGACGGAGTTGCACAAAACAAAAAAGAACAAGCGAACAACTATTATAATATCCTAGTCCTAGAGCTTTTCAAAGAGGCTCAGTGTAAGGAGGCAGCAGTATAACATAATGTTCACTATAATAACTATTTTTCTAATTGATGATTCACCATATATTATTAAAATCGGTGAAGGTTCTAAAAGCCGTTGAATTTGATTAATTATGAATAAAGTAAAAAAAAACTATGACTAATTGGCTTGATTGGGATTGGACAATGAAGAAGACATCTGTACTTTTGGCCTTTCATCTTTAGGTTGATCGAAATATAAATGACCAAAATCCCTTTTCTAGTGACCAAAATCCCATCCCATGCTTATCTTCATTGAGGTTTAATTAGACACTCAAGTATGATTACCTGTATCTCTCCTTTGACGATACGAAATCGGACCACTGTAATTCCTATCCACATCGCCAACATGTCTTCTTGAAGAGCCAATATTATCATAAAACAGTGGACCACTAAGAACCTTCTTCTGTCCAGACATAGCAAACTGCGGCAAAGAACTGCTACGCGCCAAATTGTCACCATCGATCCTTCCACTGTGTTGGTTATCAACTTGCTGTATTTCTGCTTCTGTATGGGAGACGTTTTTATAGCTTGTACTCTTCACACTATCTTCGCCAACATCAAAATATCCTCTGCGGGTAAATGAGAAAAATAGCATAGTTCACCATTAGCATTTATTACTCCCTCCACAAGTTGATATTATACATTACTATTTTTGATTGCAAATAGTAATTGAAGGCTGAAATGAGTGCGATGATCTAGTCACTAGTATGGCATCGAAGCCGGAAAAGGTAAAAACTTGTTTTTTCCCCATATCAGATTATGTAAAACATGAAGGCCACTAGATTGGGCATGTGCGTCATGTACCAGCATCTTTCAAGTACATTTGAAAATAACGAGAGTCATCCGCCTCAATTCTAAAGGTACGTTCCTAATCTCCTATCACCCGCATGGAATACCGGCAAGTAAAAGAACGGATTCAAATATTCAAGTTGCTGAACCGACTTCCCGAATCATGCAAAAGAAAGCCATCAAGCGTCTTACAACCAGCGCCATGGCAACTTAAAATTGTCTTCCAACCTTCCAACCCAACCCTCGGTTACTCCAATTTGAAACTAAGTAATCCTAATTCCTACTCATTAATGTTAATTCAACTACTTCTGTCACCAATACCTAAGAATGTCAATATGCTTGGAATAATCAATCCAATTAGTCGACCCTAAAGAAAATGCATATGGCTACTTACTTGAGGGCCTGCAGGGGTTGAATAGGAAGTGAAGCTAGTGAACCCTCCAAACTATCAAGATCCTCAAAGTCATCCTGCAATAGAAAATGTTCAGATACCCGAAGAGAACGAAACATCAAGGTAAGACTAAGATAGTATATACGAAAAAACCGAAATGGAACCTCATGACTCCCTGAAGTGTTTGAATTATTAGTCTCCTCCGGAGATGGTTTTAGTTTGACATCCAAATTGTTGATTTCTGCAACTGAAACGCTATCATCATCTTGAATCTGCGGAAGAGAAGAATGACACCATTCACTCAAGCAATTTCACTTGCATACATTAGAGAAGAAGGTAAATATAAAGGCATACAACGAGAAGGGATCAAGGGAAACAAATGCTTACCAGGGCTGCCTGGCTCTTCAAATCATTCAAGTTGAAATTCCAGGCACTGATACCACGAATGTATTCTTGCTGCAGGGAAATCAAGCGTTTAGCATGCGTCTATCCATATAAGTAGTGAAAATAAGAGCAAAAAAAAGTAGTGGAATATTTCACATATTTAGGCAAGCTTTCAATCCAACGACCTGATACATATAAACACCGGACTCTTAAAAACAACAACACACGTTTCAATACTAAAACCTTCCCAACAAACACCTCTCAGTAATGTATGTACCAAAAAAATTGAATTTATACAGAAATTATTAGGAACCTAGATAATAGCACCGATTTCCTAGTGATCTTTCTTTCTATTTAGGCGTATCAACAGTATCAACAATTAAGTTTATTGACTAGGTGCAAAATCATTTCTTTAGAGCAGTGTAATAGTATCTAATACCTGGGACAGTTGCTCCTTGTCCCCATACATCGCCTTGTTCTGTAGTAGAAGATCTGCTTCTTTTGCCTACATAAATCACAAGTAGAATTACATTAATGAAAGAAACTAATTATTCAACCAACGAATAATAAATTGCCATTAAGCGTCCCTTAATAGTATATATTTAAGACAGTTAAAACTGGCAGGTAGCATTGAAAGAGTTTCCTTTTGATCAGAAAGACAAGGTCTCATTAAAGAGAAGATTAACAGAGTGGCGCTAGTTACAAAATTACACCAAATGGGAATGTTCATTTCAAAAGGGCAGATAGCATAAGCAGTGCTGGAAAACCTTAAGCATTGAGTACCGATCAGCAAGTGGAGGCAGGCCATCAATTATAGTACGAGCCACATATTCAGGTGACTTTGCTTGTCGGAAGAAAGGATATTTTAACAGCTTCTCGGAAGAGGGTCGTTTCTTTGGGTCCTTCACCAAGCACGCACTAAGCATCTCTCTAAAAGACTGTAGAAAAACAAAAGTAACATTGAGTGCAACTTCTTTTTTAGCAACTGAAATAACTTTTAATGTGTCTAACAAGTAATAAGCATTGTGATTTAAAGTTAAAACAAAAAAAGAAAATAACGGGGGAACGCATGAAGGAATATGAAAAAGAGCTACCACCTTAGAGAATCGCTTGTCTCTCTCATAATCAAGACCTGGTGGAGCATTCTGTAAAGTCATTAAGAGAACCTACAGAGATTCAAGATAGTAGATTATTAAATGATGATGACAATTAGTTTCATCGTCTCTTATAATAATTAATGAATCAGCATACCTTCATTGGAGGATACTTGGAAAATGGAGCATGACCATGAGCAAGCTCTAGTGCTGTTATACCAAATGACCATATATCTGCTCTGTTTATCCATTATATAATAAAAATATCAAAATCGGAAAAGCTGGATATTTATTAAAATGATAAAGCATGGACATGAATATGCGCGTTTGCGTCTCTCAGTGTGATCGGCACTGGGTATTTCTGAGCAGTGAAGCTTACACCCATTCACAAATATACAAAATATGGGTCTTGGCAGCACATTGAAAAGTTACACTGGTGTGACTGCATTTTGGGATGCTGTCGGCTGCAATAATGGTGCTACGACAGTGACCGATTATGAGATCAAGTTTCAAATGAGATCTAATATCATGGTTATAGGTACATATGTAAAATAAGAATTAACTTAGCATGCCAACATGTAGAGACCTATACCCATAATTCACAAAGCTAACTATATATGTCAAGACAAAAACACCTCAACCGACAAAATATAGCACTTAAAAGGTTAGAAGCTATTGCACATACTTGAAATCATATCCATGCAATTGCTGCATAACTTCAGGGGCCATCCTGCACAATTTGCCACTAAAAGTCATTTGGGCTCCAACATTGTATAACATAAAACCTCTCAAATGATAAATGACCGCAAGATGAACGGTAGTATGATTCTTAAGAAATCAAACATAAGTACCAGCATGGAGTGCCAACAAAAGTATTTCTAGACCGCTGCCTGTCACCAGTATCAAAAATACAAGCTGAGACCCCAAAATCTGCCACCTTCACTGAGCCATTGGTGTCAACTAAAATATTCCCAGCCTGTAAGCAAGGTTAGCAATAAACTGCATTTCAGATAACTAGCAACTATAGACATGGTAGATAACAACATCATGTTAAATCCTGTTAAAGCATGCCTCATAAAAAAGGCCAATATTTTAATGGTATGTATTTAAAATAAGAGAGGAACCAGAATACGAAAAAACAACTCAGATTTTAGATCTTAAGACAATTTTACACAAAAAGCAAGCGATTTTAAATCACGGCAGTGTTAAGCTGTTGGCTGTGATATCCTGACGTCAAGATTTAGCGATTGTTACCAAACCAGTATCACATTTTAGTACCAGTACTCGTGTAAATAGACGCATTAACATCACTAAAAAAATCAATATATCTTATTTCCAAACTGAGTGAAACTCATTGGAAAAGCAATTAGGAATGGAGTGGTAAATAAATAATAAATAAAGCAAAAAAAAGATACAACACACATGACTCCAAACATACCCTTTATTTCCGTAGGCAAATTGATTTTATGATGAGTTATTAAGCGGCTTATTCAGTAAAATAGTACGTTGTACATAATTATGGTGTAGCTAACAACTGATACTGAAAACGGCTAATTTCAAATTCCAACTTACAAGAGAACTCAAGTAGTTAATGATCCTCAAGTATATATGTCAAATCCTGAGAACGTAATGAAACAAGGAAAATGTACTATTCTTAGAAAAGAGCTAAATAAACAAATGTTAACATCAAGAAACATTACCTTCACATCTCGGTGGATATGACCATGAGCATGTAGATAAACAAGAGCTTTGAGTGTTTCACGTAATACTGAAGCAATAATGGGCTCTTCAAATCCTTCTGGATAAGAATACTTCATTATGTGAAGACAAGAACCTCCCGCCATATATGGCATCACAACCCAAAGGTTGTGTCCAGAAGTGAAGGAGCAATGAGCCCGTAGAACATTTGGATGATCAATCAAACTCATCGTATGAACCTCACGGCGAATTCCATCCTGCAAATGTTGATAGAAGCGTATTAAGTAGAAAACTGATAATGATTGCCTCCTAAGTTAGAATCCTCCTTCTTCATACGGGGAAACAAGTGAATGACAACTCGAGAGTTAAGAATATATGCGAAAAATTAGGCTTATAGTGAAATAGGTATTGTCCCGTAATAGGAGACTCCAAGCAGATTTAGAAGGTTTCTTAAAAATCATATCAGAAGGAATGTAGAATCAAAAGCAGCACATACCAGGTCATTATTGCACCTCTCCAGATCAAGGACCTTAATAGCAACTACCTCATTGAAAGGAATACAAAGAGCCCTATACACACTAGCACTGACACCATCACCAACTTCCTCATACAGCTTGTAATGCTTTGCATCCACAGGATATTTTTTATCCGGTACCTCCATCAGTCCTTACAGAACAACGTTTAGATCCTCTTCACTGGCAAATGTAGAGGACAGAACAGAACCAAGCATTTCCCCACAGTTCAATAACTTGTGAGACCATGAAACAGCAGGTACCCGTAACAATATATATTTACCTTAAACAAAATACTTCTGGCCCAAATAATCCACCAGTAAAACAGTGATGAAACTAAAAGTCCCTTTATTTATCACGAGCAAATATCATAACCAATATACAAGTTACTTATAGCAGATGTTGATCGGGAATGGGTGTCACAGTTTCATACCCATTCCCCTAAACTCCAAACCAACATCCAAAAACGAGATACCCGCAAATTAAATGTTACTTTGAGTGCTTTTCAACACCAGAAGGCAGAATAAACCAGCTCAAAAATGTCTGCAAAAAGAAAGAAGTCTCCATTAAACATCGATCACCATTATAAAAGGCCGTACAGACTACTCGATTTAGCATAAATGAACACACTCTCAGCTTGCTATACCCTCGTTAGAAAAGAATATCAATCAATAAAACAGACATAAATTCAGGGGAAAAAAGGATGTGTAAATTAAGAGTACTCCTCTAGTCCATACCAAACCACCCACATTGCATGTTCATGGGCCACGGGTACTCTCGCAAAATATTAGTATACCATACATGATTTGCAAATTAAGTTTAGCCTACACTCTCACGTAATCACAATCAAGTGGAAAAATGCCCCTAGTTACTAAGGCCCAGTACGATATATAATTACTTCCATTTTTCCATATTGGGCGGATTCAGATATACACCTCTCTTTTACTTTGTAGAGTTACTACTTACTAGTGAGTAGACGGATTACACTCGGTAAACTACAAACCTACCCGTGAAACACACCTTAACCCTATTGAGCGAATAACTTGCATGAACAATTTAGTAAACTTCTCTAAACATTTATCTTGTGAAATGATTGGATATTGTTTTTTTCCTTTTCCAGTAAATACGGTGCCAATCTAAAAAAAAGAAGTTACTTCTAAATTTAAGAGAAATAACAAACCACCTACATTGCATATAGTCAGAAACAGGACCTAAAAAGGGTACAGAGATGGCGACAAGGAATCAGGATTCGACAAGAATCTAACATTCGTTAGCATCTGAGTTCCAATATTGGACGTGGTTGGGAACAGAAAGTCCAAACCTAAAACCTAAAATCACTTTATTAGAACATCTACGTAGACGCGGTCATGATAAAGTTCACCCTAGAAGCATTGCCCAAACCTAAAACCTAAAATCATTATTAGAACATCTACGTAGACGCGGTCATGATAAATTTCACCCTAGAAGCATTGCCCAGTTTTGCGTATTTTGCTGAACATCTTTGAAATTACAGTTTGTCTTAATTAGAACAACTACGCAAACACAGTCTTGAGAAATTTCAACCCTAAAAGTATTGCAAAGTTCCACGTATTTTGCTGAACATCTTCAAAACCACAGTTTAGTCTAGATTAGAACAACTACGTAGAGACACGGTCTTGAGAAACTGAAACACTATAAGTATTGCTCATTTTCCCCTGTTTTGCTGAGCCATCTTTAAAATCACAGTTAGTCTAGATTAGAACTAGGTAGACAAGGTCTTGAGAAATTTCAACCCTAAAAGTATTGCTAAATTTCGCGTATTTTGCTGAACATCTTAATTTCAACCCTAAAAGTATTGCTAAATTTCGCGTATTTTGCTAAACATCTTAATTCCAACCCTAAGTACTGCAAAGTTTAGCATGTTTTGCTGAACATTTTTGAAATCCGAGTTAGTCTTATTAAAAACCGTCTAAAGCTTACACCATATTTATTATCGCTAGCATTAAATACTCCATTTGTCTCGGTCATTTGTTTACCTTTTACTCGTATATTCTTTGCCAGGATCATGTAAATCAAAGGTAAACAAACAATTGGGACGGAGGGAGTAAACGAAATATCACGGAAAGAAGCCGTCTTTAACTTAAAACCGTCTCAAGCGAGATTTTACGCTGAAATCTAAGTCAAAGATGGAATCTAGCAACCAAAACAAGTCAATTCAATTCAACAAACTAACAAATCAAACAAATAAACTTAACTATACTAACAATCCCTCAACAAAATCAATCAAAACAATCAATCAATCAATTGTACACACAAATTCATCAAACACAAAAAAAAAATCAATCAAAACTAAGAACTAGGGTTTCAACTTTCAAGCACAGCATCAAGTACAACAGAAAAAAAAAATATATATAATCAAACTTCAAGCAACTAAAACCTCGATCAAACGACGACGTTTTGCTGCTTCTGACGATCTCCTCGAGGTTGAATTCGATCAACTTAACTAAAAACACTAAAATTATACTTCACAAAATCAACCAAAAAAACCAAAAAAAAAAAAAATTAAAATTAAAATTAAAATTTTAAAGCAATTTAAGTAGTGATTATTAAGTTGAAGTGAAGGAATTGTGGATCAAATTGATTGAGAAGTTGTAATTTTTAGGGTTAGAAAAATTATGGAAGCAGTAGCAGAAAAGCGAAAAAACGTTGGCAAAACGAAATAATGAAAGAGGGATGAATCATGAATGAACAAGAGAGAGAGAGAGAGAGAGAGAGAACGAGAAAGACAAGGAGGTGTTCAACTCTAGCTGGAGTTGTGGACCCACTTGTACTTATGTACTAGTCTGTTTGGTCGTAGTAAGTCGTGTTTAAAACCGTCTTAACTTAATACGGAGTATGTCTCAGTAGTTACGATTTATCGTTATATTAAATCGGTTGCGGTTGACAGGTTGTGGGTGTTATCTTAACTTAAGATGTCTCACCAGTTACGATTTACCGTCATATATTAAATCGGTTGCGGTTGACCGATTGTGGGTGTTATCTTAACTTAAGAGTCACGACGGTCCTGACCAAAAAATTGTGTGTTGGTCAAGGTTATATGTTTTACTTTCGAGTTAACAGGAGTGTATGTTTTATACGTAACTGCTTTAAATATTTTGAGAAAGATGTGATTTAGTCTCGGTTGTCATTTGAGTCGGAGAAGGTAGGACATCGAAATAGCTAGTTTTGAGATCGGTAAATACCGTAAATTTAGGAGTTAATTTTACAACGTTTAAGATTTTGCGATTTAGTTTATAGTAAGATTTTTACGTATTCTTATAATATTTTTCCAATATTGGGTGATATTTCTCCATTTATATTTGATTGAGTATATCAAATGATTGATTTCTTTCCTTATCATACTTGCTTATAACTTATATAGAAAAATAGCGTAAAAAAATACGATTGAAATATATTTAGCGCTATTATACATGGCAAATTTATACCCCGTATTTTTTTGTAATACCAAATATCGAAAATTTAATGCTTCTTTCATATTTTATGCGTTCAAGTGTGCATTCTATTTGTGGGTAAAAGTTATTAATGTCGTGTTACGAAGGTGGAGCTCAAGGTTGGCGAATGAGTAGTTTTCTAAGGTGGAGATGGCTGTGCACAACGAATTATTTGTAGGTTAAAAAGCCAAGAAAACGCGAATATACAAGAAGTGAGAACATTTTGTTTAAAGTGTAAACGCTCTTTTCGTAGATGAAGATATTTTAAATGTCAAATTATTCTAAAACTACTGATTAGTAATTACATTAAACGCTCTTTTCGTAGATGATGGAGATATTTTAAATGTCAAATTATTCTAAAACTACTAATTAGTAATTACATTAAACGCTCTTTTCGTAGATGATGGCGATATTTTAAAAGTCGAATTATTCTAAAACTACTGATTAGTAATTACATTCTGTTGTTTTTCGAATATAGAAGAATTCATCATTTCATTAATGGAAGTTGAGTACAAATACAACGATAACTATGACGTAATCTATCGAACAAAAGCACAAGTTTTGTCATTTTTAATTCTTTAGGTCGGATATTGACATATTGAATAGGAAAATGAGCTAGCGCCACAAAAACATATGCTACAAGCCTACAACATCCTTTGCAGGGAGATCGACAATTCTACATCTTACTTCACGATCATCCTAACAGTGTTAGTGTCGAAATAGTAGCTTGACTCACACGAGTCACAACCAAATTCTTCCATAGCTCCATAGCAGGACACAGCAAGTCGCGCATATGGGGGGCTAACTAGTTTCTACAAATGTAGGGGGGATTTATCGATCTCATCAAAGGAGTTACTCAAACCTAGCAAAAAAACTGAAACTTAAGAATGATCGACCAAAACCTACATTCTCCTCTGGAAGACGGAACCACAATCCACCACAGCTAATGGTAACACTCATGACTCATGCTCCATTAGACAGTTACATGCAAGTCTATTGACACGAGCCAAGGGACTCCCATCGATGGGACAGTAATGAGCCAGATTAAACAAACAAAAAAAAAACCTAGCCCTGACCATGAGCTAAAGATTAATTTGTATCAAACTGAACTCAGATTTATTAACAAAAACCGGTTATGATCTGGTCCGAACTGTCATAGGACTTGCACAACAAAAACCATAATACAACTCAAAATTCAATATAGAGGGTAGCTCCCTCGTATGTATAACTATGTAAACAGTAAAACCCCACAGGCAAGGCCATTTCAGTGACGACTGACAGTACTTCATAGTCTTTGGACTTGAACGATTTAAAGATCTGCAGGTCCATTGATTTCCTGCAATAAAGCAAATAAACTCAGTTTTGGGATCAGTTAAGTCCTTGATTACATAAACAATGAGACGTATCGGCTTATTATATGCGCCATACCTTGTCTGCAATAACAGCACCATCGGGAATTTCCAACTTGTCTCCTGATTTGGCAGTGATTGTTACTTTGCCCTGTTATCAGGATATATAGCAGCAGTTAGAATGTAAACGAAGTCAAAATTCAAAGAATCTTTGGAAGGGGCATTAAGAGGCCTCATTGCACGACTACAAGTTAAGCGATCATAATGTAAGAACAGACAATTAAAGTATGCTCTTGAAGCCATGGTAGTAAAATGGTCGTTAACCATAAAAGCAGTTATTATGATGCTGGTCTGTTAAACGTCAGTGATTTAGCATGTCTTGTTTATGATGTTAGCCATATTAGTCTATCATCGCTCCGGATGTATTAATCAAATATCAGCCAACTATTCATCATATAATCACAAACGGCCTTATCAGCCATATTTCCCATTTATCAGAAAACCCTAGCACAAAAAGCAAAGAATCATTTACATATCGGTCGGGAAGTCGTGTGTCAGTTGATATACAATATCATGCTTGAACCTATTCGTTCATTGCCTAAATGTGACAAAAAAAACAGTTTGAAGTAAAATAATATTTGTACTGCATGTGCAAATACAAATCATGGTAAGAACTTAGACCATTGACTGAAAGAGGAGACATCAGCCACTTTCTCAGTCTTCATAAACAAAAAATTGACCGTTATTAATTACTCCCTATCCCATTTAGATAGTCTTGGTGGTTATCTTTGACCGCAATCTTGTCAGAATATATAGTAGTGTGCCTTTTTTGACAAAATTTGACTATCTACGTCTAGAGAGACTAATGGTAAAAGTTGACCGCAGAAGTCAAGTAGTAGCTGTTAAGAAACAGAAGCATATACATGGAAAATGAAATGCAAGTCTAGTCAACCGCCAATCTGATATGTCAAGTCTAGTGGCTGTTCAGAATCAGAGGCATATACATGGAAAATGAAATACAAGTCTAGTCAACCGACAATCTGATATGTCAAGACTAGTAAGCGCATGTTAAAAATACTATAAAAAGCTAGGGCGAAAGCCAAAAGGGCAAAGAAAATAATTAATTAAATGTACCTTGAGAGTTACCCCAGTACCAAACCATACGTCTCCAGAGACCTTCAACATATCTAACTCAATGATACTCGGAATAGACTTGAAACGGCTCAAGAAGTTGCTGACCTGCTCATGATAAGAACCAATTACAATCAAGACTATAATGACAAAAAAGAAATACACTGTAGCTTGCAATTTACGTAACCAAGTTAGACAAGAACCTTTTTGAATTCTGGGCCCAATTCAATGGTTGGGTTAGCAGGATTGGCTCTTGATGGGTTTCTTATCACAAAGCCATCGACCACGGTGTATAAATCAGACTGTAGTCAAATTCAGGATGATAAGATATTAAATCACATAGTTTAGCATGCGACATAAGAAAGACATTATTGTAAACTGAAAATACCTGGACAAGCAGCAAATCTGATGTTGCCTTCACTGGAAGAAATCGTGATCGTGGGACATTGATGCCTATCGCATTATCAAAGAACTGGTCCAGATAAACACAAAATCATCAAAGTAAAGTCGTCGATCTAACACCCAGGAAAATAAAGAAGATTATCCAAGTTCTAACCTTAATTGCAGCACCAGCCGCAGTTTCAAGTTGAAGAACCTTAACACCATCAACTTCCTACAAAACCATCAATTACAAGCACGTATTACGTCAAGGCAAAAACAGCGGAATCCAGCCATTTTTTAAAGGTTTTGCAAATCACGACGACCACATTTTACCACAACCGCAACCGTGAAGCGATAATAACCATATTTATGCAAGATTAGACTGCAAGCAGCCAATGCCACAACCGTGAAGAAAGCCAAGATTTAATGTAGTATGATACCTTAGGGTTTGGAATGATCTCCATCTTCAATGCATCACTTTCCACAAGCCTTTTGATCGCATTCAAGTTCACCCACCTGAAAATCATTCCAGGCTCATGAGCAGTCTTATTTTCTCTATTAAATTCACCAAGACTTGCACAAGAATATAACGTACAGGTTGTTGGTGTTAAAAATTTTGAACTTTTCAATGGATTTGAATTCTCCGACCTGATGGAAACAGAAAAAAGTATCAGAAGTACTATTGTGAGACACAAAGTCCAAATAACAACATTTATAAACAAAAAGGATGAAAAAGAAAGGTTGCTTTTAGTAAAAACCACTCACATGCTCATCTGGAACTTGTGCAATTTCCAAAAGCTGCAACGAAAGAAGGATACATTTTCTCAGTCATCATCACACGTTATTCACACTAACTCTATAAACTTCGAAATAAATATCACTAAACAAGGTTATGTTATATAGTTCATAAGCACACCGTGGTGGGCTAAGCTTTAGCTAAAAGGTAGCCGTTACAGATAAAAGTTAAATAGACACAAAGCATACCTGGACTTTTCCTTCATATGAAATCAGAGTACCACCTTTAACATCAGCCAAAGTTTTTGGTGTAACCTGCAATCGGGGTAAAAAATTAGATTTATAATGAACACATACAGAGAGGGGCTAAAGGTAAGAATATTAATCAATTTTCGTAGGAAATGACATACTTCCATGCAGTATTCGTTCTTGTTCTGGATCAAGTGGTGTAAAATCTCTATAAAGTACATTTAAGGAGAAACTGAAAGGATTCTACAGAAAACGCTGATCTAGAATGTATAAACAGAGGGAAGTAAGTCTAAACAAAAAAAAAAATCTGCAAGACATGTTATGACCTGAGCCCTTAACTCAGCCTTTACATAAATACGCAAGCACAAATTTACTGGAAGTCTCAAAGTAACAGTACGAAGACAAAGGCAGGATACTCAAATCAACTATAGCCCCCAGGTTGTCAGAGTTGGCAACAAAAATGTACTCCTTGCCCTGTCCAAGTAAAATAGCACCGTGTTTTAGTGTTTTCATGACAATTAGACACTGGAAGGAAGAGGCTCGTACAAACTACATATACAAAGTTCGATCAGATGACAGTTACCTGTGACAAGAAATGGTCAAGTTTCCCACTGTTTTTGAAGGCAGGGAACACATCACCATGGCCAGGAGGGTACCTTCACATGGAAAGTATGATCATAAGTAGAAAGGTAAATGTGATACTAAGATATGCAGTGAAGAGACATTCAACACGAAAACCGGGTCACCATTGCAAGGAATTGCCGTAGGCAGAAGGAATTGGCCAAACAGTGTAACCCACAAAGATAGAAACCAAAAGAACAGAACTGCACTGCATTACTAAGTAATTCGGCCATGTCATATAAATCAAGCAGATCGAGAGATGAAATTGTTGACAGAAACTAAATCTTAACAAATTGACATACTAAGCAGAAAAAATAATCAAACAAATGTCACTTGAGTGTTGGTTGACGTATTGAACTAAATATTTCACATGATTGAGAAAAAACAAAAAATATGAGTGTTGCCATACCATCCATCCTTGCCGGTTTGACCTTTACATGGAAGTGGCAAGAAATCTTCAACCACCAAACGAGGATACTGGCTCTGTAATGCAAGTGTCGATGAGGTGCAAAAATTAATGCCACATTGCCATATACGGAGTACATAAAAATAATCCAAGAAAGCTCCCTTTTTACTCAAAAAAAAAGATAATCCAAGAAATGTAAGTCAAATCAAAATTACGGACCTGATTAAATGTGTGGATGTCGATATTAGCATTGGTGTATTTCTCAACGATCTGCATGCAGCGCGCACTTTAATGCATGAGACAATGCTCTGCAAATCAAATCAAGATGCCAAGATGGCAAACAGAAAATAGCAACTGAATATGTACCTTAAGAGTATCATCATGCGTATTGAATGAGTTCATTAGAACCAGGGGCACTTTGCATCCATACTTGGAATTCAGGTTCTGCAAAAAATAATCATAAAATTAGAGCCATGCAAAACAAACAGGACCAAGAATTCCAAAACTGAGACAACCACAGACAATACCTCAATTTGTAGGACTATTAGGTCCAGAAAGGTCAGGCCATTACGGACTTCAATGACAGACCTGTTGAGAGCAGGGAGAAATATCAAGTCATTTTTTCGACATAAGACAATAAATCAAGAAAACTACAGAGCACTGGACATACTTTTTCTCAAAACCAAGTTGCACAACTAGTATTGTGTAAAACGATTTTTGTAAGGTGTGCAGGAATAGTTCTACATGTTTGCACTTAAAATTACACATGTATGTTCAGTCACTTAACTGAATCATACTCCGTATATGATAGCCTAGCCTATAGGTGAATCATACTCCGTATATGACAGCCATAGCCTATAGGGCTTACAAATATATATGTGTACTGCCTTTTCTGTCATTTGAAGCAACTATTAGTTGTGTCATTAGTGGAAAAAAAAATTGACACATCTAAGAGCTGATTTGGTAACTGAGAACCGAATGCTGAAAAGTCAATTAATGAGTTAAGCCATGACTACTCATGATCAAGTGCTTAGATGCCTAATTATACCAAGTCATTTCACAATGCAAATTCTCAAAATTTCATCATTAGAAGAAACACTAAATGATCAATCCAATTCACTAACCAGAATTTAAAACGCCAAATCATGCTCGACAAAACATTCAAACAAACTTGATAAATGCAATACCCAATAACCCAGCAACAACATTCATGTCACAAATGTTAATATACCGAATTGCGCAAGAGAAGCACCTTGTACAAATTACCCTAATTAACACAACAATTCATGAAACTTTATTAAATCGACGTACTTAGGGCCAGTGCAACCCATGGTAGTCCCCAAACCTCCATTAAGCTTGAGCACCACAAGCTTATCCAACAGCTCCTTCGTCTTTGCCGCATCTACAATCAATTCATCAACACAAATCACATATCTATAAACAATTATGTCCACACAAATCTCCAAGATCACATACACCAAATACGAACACAGCAAAATTAGATAATACAATCCAGAATTAAGAGACTAATCATAATAACAAATATATAAAAACGAATCTATCTAACAACTCATTAGTTTTCACCGCATCTACAACTATTTCATGAATAAAAATCACATATCAATCAACAACTACATCAATGCAAATCTCCAAGGTCACATACGCCAAATACGAACAAAATAGCAAAACTAGATAATACAATCTACGATAAAGAGACAAATCATTAAAACAAATATCCAAAAGATGAATCTATCCAAATTCCAAGAATTCTTTAGTCTTCACATCTACAATTATATCGTCAACACAAATCACATACTAATCAACATGCCAAATATGAACAAGATCATTCAAATCCACATCAAGACTAACTAATCATAATAACAACTACGGCATACTTCGATCTTCGTATACATTAATGAATTAAAATAATAGAAAATGAATTAAAATAATAGAAGTAATCAACCTTCAGGTAGAGGAGATAGCTTTTCGTAAGGAACAACAATGTCGTCAGTAGGCGTCTTGATCTTACTCCACTCTACATGCTCTGCTTCTCCACTACACATTTGATCAACAAACAATTCAATCAAATTAATTTCACATTTCCATAAATCAGAGATCAGAAAAACCTAATCAAAATGATCAGATTCAAATCGAACCTGAGATAACGAGCAACGAGGCTGATGAATCCAGATTTCTCATTTTCACTATAATAACAAAAATCGTATAAATTAACACGAAAAAACAGCGCGATAATCAGAGATTTCACCGGATGATACGATCAACAAAAAAAAAAAGTGAAAAATAAAAAATAATAGAAGGAGAAATCAAGTGCAGGAGATAGAATCATAGAAATGGTGAATTTACCTGATTTGAGTGAGAGAAGAGACAGCTGAGTGAAGGTTGTGGAGTTTATCGGTGTCGGTAGGATTGAGAGTTGCAGGTGACGCCATTGATGAAGATCTGAAGCTTAGATTGGAAGATTAGAGAAGGTGGAAAGATAGTGATGATGCCGATGAGAAGGATGGTGGAATCAAATAGCCAATATTTTCACTTTATTATAGTACCTTACATGATTACGTGTCGCATAATTTTACTTTGTAAAAAACGGATACCGTTTTCCCTCACAAAAAACCCATTTAGGGTGAGTGGAGAAGCACATGGGAGTCCTCCTTGTCCCTCCTTTGTCTCATCTACCCATTT
>JAOWBH010006996.1:0-16418 GCA_028566215.1 Silene coronaria
TTATTTCTATTAGTGTCATCCTAAAATATACATTCCTTTCTAAATGGCCAATTTCTTAAATCTTTACCTAAATCTGCCGGTTGCTCACTTGTTCTAAACATTAGTATCTATTTTTTTTTTATATAGTTTACACATTTTAGAAAAATATTATTTCAATCCTTCCTTTGTAGTATCACAACACCCATAACTCCATAAGTCTAAAAATGAAGTAGCAAACTATATCAAACAATAGGTCGTTGATGCAAATTGTAGGCTAATCACTACACTAAGAGAATGTTGTGTCAATTATTTTGTGTTTCCGTCTCGATTGTATTTGTAACGAAATATTATCATAGCAATTGCATACTCAATAAATAGTCGTTGTCATAGACTATCGTGGCGAATACATAAGTCTTTAAAAGAAATGTTATTATGTAGTTTGCTTCTAAAGTAGAGTAAAATAACGTAAATTTAACAATTAAAATACAATCAATTGATAAACTAAAGAATTAACATTTCTTCAAAACATGGTATTCTGTTCTCCCATCTATTTTAACTGATTGTTGCCCTTCTTTTAGTCTACCAAATCCATTCCAAATGTTTCTCTTGCATAGCCTTCACATTGTAGAGTAATAAGCTAACCAAATCAGTATACGTCATTGTTCTGCATTAGTGAAAATGGTACAAATATTAGTATATGCACATCGTCAATAGTAAAAGAAGCAGTGTTGTCTAACCTTCAGATTTCGGTTAAGCATCCTAGATACATAAAAAAGAAAGAATAAGAACACTGTTTTAATTATCAAAATCATCGTCGTATACATATTTTCACATAAAAACTTCGAGAAAAAAAAAACTCGCCAGATGGTTTTTAATTTTACTTTTGGCACGTTTTTTTTTTGTGACCATAATCGCCGCATTTGCTACATTTCACTTTCCTTCCAAATATGGTTACACTCCCATACTTGTTATTAGTTTCACCCTCTTCTCTTCTTCTTTTATGTTGTTGTTTTTCTCTCTTCTTCTTCTCGAACTCGGGAGACGAAATTACATCTCCTTCACAACGTGACCACATGTTCATACCATGTAAAGGCTCTATTGGATATGAGTATGCTTTGATATATGAAGCTACACAATAACAATCACTCACATAGTCTTCGGGATTGATCCGCGCTTTTTTTAAAGCGTCAATAGCGTGGATACATGGTATTCCCGTCAAATCCCATCCATTGCATTCACAATGCTTTTGTAAAATATTTACCACATAACTTTCACTTCCAAGCTTGACACTATATCTCCCGACACCATTAGAAATGGCCTTCCATCCACCAAAGGTCTCCTTTAAAGATTGTATCTTACTTTGAATTATAGCACCCACCTTATGTAACATCCCAGATTACCCGGCCAAGGTAATTGAGGATGTTACCATCTCGGTTGCCCTTTGTAGTGATTACAAAACCCCAATCAAGAAAATTTTATTGAATAAATACGGTTTAGTGATTACAACATAATGAATGAATGTAAATATAACTCATCTATTTTATAACCTCTATCTCATATCTATGTACTCGACTCCAGATCCGTAGCACGACCCAACAATCCCGAAGCGTCAAATGCAAAACCTGTAAGACAACTGCTCCCCATATGATCGAAAATATCATATGGATCAACACCGGCCACCCCGTAAATAGGTGACAAACACATAATCCAGAAAACGTCAGTTTCAATAATATAATTAAACGTGATAGACAATGAAACGGCTATGACATGCAATACAAATATGATATGCATCACAAGATCATACCTGAGTCTCCAACACCTCCAACACCACAACCCGGTGATGGTACCACAACACCGCTCACCCCCACTACCCGGACCGCAATCCGAAACAAGTACCGGGATGCACCCAAGTATTGGACTCGGGCGCTAACCGGACCCCTGCCCGACGTTACGGCGCACCGTAAGTCTCTCTGCACTCAAGTCATTAATGTGTACATCCCTATTGGGGTGGGAAGCCCAAATAGGTGACCTAAGCGTAAGACGGTCTCCCAACCGCCTTACATCTTCTTAACAACCATATACCACAACCACCACACCTCATCCAACCTCCACAAACCGCACATATAATGTAACATGCAATACATCATGCTAACATGTAAACCGTCTCATATCCCAAGAAAGTCATGTTATCATGCAACACTCCACCATATGATGCCAAACATCACATACCCACAATATAACATGAATCGATTATGCTAACAACATGAAATCAAGCCCCCAATCCCATAGTCATGTTATAATGCACTCGATATCCAATTAATCCTCTTTAATGACATAATTAATACTAAACATGTTATAATGCAATTATGTTATTCATATGAGACTAATTAAACATCAACAACAACATATACAACATGTTCATTATTGAAACCGAGTAGGATTAACTTACCTTTTATCATAATCCATAAGCCAATCCGAGACAACGAGAATCCGTCTCATAAGACCGTCTCATCCTACAATAATCACATAATAATTATCATAATACATCCTATACTATTATACTAATTAAAATCCATATTGTTACCTTTTAATTACTCATGAATCTAATTAAAATCACTATATAACAAGGTATACAAAAACCCCTAATTTCTAGGGTTTACTACTAAAACAAATAAAGGAAGAAGGGAGATAATAAGGATAAGAAGAGGAGTTGACTGATATGACTTACCAAGCTTTCAAGGAACAACAATGGTGCTCAACATTGGTGGAGATACTCAAGGAAGAAGATGAAGATTTGTGGTGGTAGTTTGAGAGGATAAGGTTAGGGGATTATGTGTGTGTAAAAATAATGAAGATATGAGATGATAAGAGGATAGAAATTCAGATTTCCTCAAGCTAAGTCACTCTCAAAGGCCCCACTAAAAATCCAAGCAACCTAATCCCGTCCAGCAGTCACTCGCTTGAGTGACCGAGTCACTCGGCCGAGTAACCCTCCCACTCGGTCGAGTGACCCAGTTCACTCGGTCGAGTGGGAAACCACCACGACCTTGCCACTATGTGGCACTCGGTCGAGTGTCAGGGCTACTCGACTGAGTACCCTGCTACTCGCCCGAATATAGACTCTAATAAATCTTATGTGTTACAGTCTTCCCCCATTAAAACGAATTTCGTTCTCGAAATCCACACCCGACTCATGCTAATGCGACTCTCTGTGACCCAACGGTGTCCCAACGAAATTAAAAGTATCACAACCCAATAATACTAACTTAACAGATTAGGTTAACCTTATATGCGACTCATACTACCATACTACACTTAGTGCTACCTATCAATCCACACATCGACTCCCAATTTTGACAATTGTCATCACGTTCTAACTTATTATCCTCATTATGCGTTTCACAATACTAACGTCATTTGCTAAACAAGAACATTTACCGATCGGAATGTTACAGCCCCATCCTCAAAGCTTCTCTAACCCCTTCAAGCATGGCTTCCGCTTCAGCGATATGATGTTCCCACACCCGGTTCGTCACGTTCGAGACACCCCACAACACCTTTCCCCTAGCATCACGGCACACAACACCTAAACTGACCCCATCCCCGTCCTTGACACCCGCATCAACATTAACTTTCACAAAGTCCGAAGGCGGAGCTGCCCACCTCATCCTCTCACGGTCCTCCTCGTGCCTTCCCTCATCCAATACTCGTCTCTCCCGCAAATAACCATCCCCTTCAATCTTCTCAATAACGTCTCTTGCTCTAAGGATAACACAAAAAGGGTCCACCGTCCTTGCCTCAAATATAACCTTATTCCTATGTTCCCAGATTGCTCAACACCCCACCATAAACTGGCCATGCTCACGAGCCCCTAACTCCCTCCATCGCGCCTCAACCCAATCCCGAACTCCCCCAACCCCAGTATCCTCATCGTTCTCCAGACCAAGGCCTTCCCACACCCGCTTAGGAACCGCATACTCACAAAATAAATGAAGACTCGACTCGTAAAAAGAATTACATAAAGGACAAAAAGAGCACTCACCTCAAACTCGAGCCGTAATATTCGCTCTTGTCGCCAAAGCTTCACTACAGAGCTACCATAAAAAGAGTTTCACTCGGGGCCAAACCGGGATTTTCCAGAGCCTATTCCATAGCCATTTCCCCTTCTCTCAATCGGACACACCCCCCACTTCGAGAGCCTCCTTATCCCCTGTCAATCGTCTATACACCGACCTAATAGAGTAAACCCAATATTTCTCCGCAGTCCAGTACCACTCGTCACGGGGTCGGTTCATACTAACCCGAATGTTGATAATTCGTTCCTACTCGAAAAGAAGAAACAAAGTGGCTATCAGCCCGTCATTCCAGCCACTGCCATTCTCACCCAAAAGCTCACTGACATGCATTTCCTAGTGTCCCTGGATCCTTGGTGACAAGACACGCCCTGTCCAAGTCCTCGAAATCCACACATCATACCATACTCTAGTAGATAGCTCATCTCCAATCAGCTTCCTCAACCCGCTCTCAAGTGCACATTTAGCCTCAAGGATACTTCTTCATGTGTAACTCGGATTATTACCCAAATTCGTAGACATAAAATCAACATTAGGATAATATTTGGCGCGTAAAACCCTATCCCAAAGGCTCTTCGTATCCGTCGTTAAACGCCAAGCTTGCTTCCTAAGTAATGCTAAGTTGAAGAGCTGAAAATCCCGAAAACTCATCCCCCCATACCCTTCGGTTGGCATAACTTCCTCCAAGCCACCCAACTTATACCCTTTTCGGCCCTCTTCATGACCCCACCAAAAAAGCGAAAGCATAGAGCAAAGTTCATCACAAAAGTTCACGGGAATTTTAAAAATGCTCATAACATAGGTATGGAGTGAATTGACCATTGCCTTTAAAAGAACCTCCTTACCAGCTCTAGACACGATTTTCCCGTGCCACCCGGACACTGTTTGCTCAACTTATCCTGAATTATATCCGTAAAAGCCTTCTTAGACCATCCCACTACCGTTGGGAGGCCCAAATATCGAGCTTGATCCATAACGTCAGTAATACACAACCTCCTCGCAACGTTACTCCGTCTCTGTCTTGGCACCCCCTTACTAAAAGAAACGGTGGTTTTTTTTGAGGTTGACCAGCTGCCCTGAGGCATTTTCATACCTCCGTAAAATATTAGTAACGACATCAGCTTCCTCCACCGTCGCTTTCGTAAAGAAAATGCTATCGTCGGCAAACAAAAGATGTGAAATGGGTTGAGCCCCATTAGAGATCCGAACCCCATGTAAGATATTCACCTCCACGGCCCTTCTCAATAAATTTGATAAAACCTCCGCACACAAAATAAACAAGTAAAGAGATAGGGGATCACCTTGTCGTAGTCCTCTAGACGGTTTGAACTCAGCGGTGGGATTACCATTAATAAGCACCGAGAAAGAGACAGTAGAAACACAATCCATAACACGAGCAATCCATTGCCCATCAAAACCCATGGTCACAAGTACATTTTCCAAGAAGCCCCATTCGACCCGATCGTAAGCCTTAGCCATGTGCTCTAACAGGGTCTGTGCTGCGTCGGTGTACATTTTCCATAATAGTACGATATTGTACGACTCATCATAAATTTACTTTTGCGCTTCACCCCAAAAGCTCGTACTATTATATTTAGTAAATACTCTAAAATGGGACTCACATGTGTGGGGCGAGTGTGAAGAACCCAATATTAAGTTATTAAGTCACATGTGAGTGTCCCACATAGATAGAGAAGGAGAGACTTTAACACTTTATAAGCTAATGGGCTACTCCAAGAGCTGGCAAGTCTGACCTGACCCAAACACAGCAAACCCGACCCGATAGGACCCAGAAATTTTGCGACCCGATGACGACCCGTAACCCGACACGACCCGATAATCAATGACCCGAACCCGAACCAGACCCGACCCGATAAAAATGATGAGACAACAAATATTAAGCTTAATATCGATCAAATGAAAGTGATTTTGTGTTTATATTGATACGTTTGACTTGATAATAAAGTAATTAAACCAAATAATGGTTTAAAACAAAATTTAGTGGTCCAAAATTGAATTAATGTGATAAACTAACCGGGCCCGATAATGACCCGACCCGACATGATACGTTGCTTGACCCGAAATGACCCGAAACCGACCCGGAAGGGTAGGTTGACCCGATATAACCTGAACCCGATATGATCCGGCCCGACTTGACCCGTACCAAACCTGACCCGACTGATCTGATTGTCACCTCTACCTACTCCCTCTACTGCTAATTGATTTTAGAGTGGAACCTCTTTGGACTTATAACCAGAATCTCTTTCCTCATTAGGGTGCGGTCGAGGGTCCCTGCACAATTTAACAATCTTCCATCTCTTCATTACTGATGTGGGATATGGATTTGCACCCTAACACGTGCCCTAAGCCCATCAATGCAATTTAACACGTTTTGCGTCACCTCTTAGTTTTTTTTGTTGTCTAATGAAGCGCACTTAGTCGCATTGTATTAGAGGGGAGAGGAAATTCGAAGATGTGAAATATTGTCCACAATAACTCTATTTTAACCACTAGAACAAGACATTTATGATTGCTTCACCTCTTTTTGTTAAAGTATAAAACCAATATGTTACATACGGCATATCACGGTTTTTGTTACAATCAATCTTGCATCGATACTTTACACAAGGCATATCACGTTGTTTGTTAAGGTAGTCACTATACGTTTCTATTAGGTGTCACGTTTTTCGTTTGTTAAAGCTAAGCTCAATTTGATATATCCACCCAAGAACCATCAATCCAATACATTGTACCCTAACTACACAAAACACAAGTGAATTAAATGTTTGTATTTCTTACCTATTATATAAAAAAAAATCTCAAGTTCAAACCATTTGAATAATTAGCATTACACAATAACACAACTAGAAATATGTTTGTTCAAAAATTGGCAATCTTGGTGACATTGTGTTCATTCTTAATTACTCATGGAATAAGAGACATCCAATTATCTATGCAAGAAGATGAAATTGCATTAGACAAGGAATTTCAACAACTTCAAAAACCAAGCATCAAGACTACAACGGTAATTTCCATCCCAACAAGTTTCTCTTGTAATGGACATACATGTCCGTCAAAGTTTAAGACGGGTCAAGTATTATCCATGTGGATAGTAGCATATTAATAATCTTTAGAAACTCTACATTTGTCTTATTTACCCACATGGGTAGCACTTGCTCCATTGTAAACTTGCAACGGAGATACCCGTCACAAATAAGTATTTGTGTTTCCATACTTCCATTTCTTTTGGATGAGAAGTTAAGTCGATATTTTTAGTTTATCTTTTAGGTTCCGTAGAAGACAAGTATTAGTTCACTATTTTTATAACTTTTCTAATTTTGAAATATAACTTTGTGCAATTGTAATATTAACCCACATAACTTTCAATTGGAGTGATTAGGCTCCATAACTTATATAATAAGTGAGATTAAACCCTTTTATCAAAATTTCACGATAAATTCAATTTATCATATCACAAAAGTAAAATGGTTATGTTTTTATGAAAAATACAAAAAAAATAAATCAAATACTAGTCAAAATATGATTAATAATAATGATTATAGGTTCAAAATAAAGGAAAATATAAGAGACAAATCAAATACTAATCAAATATACATGTATCTTCTTACATAAAAGATACCTTAAGGATATGTTTGGATAACAAAAGTGGAGGAAAATGGATGGAAGGGGAAATGAGGGAATAGAAGGGGAGTGGGGATGGATTATACAGAGATTTAGATTATGCTTGAAGGAGAGAAATTGGATCCCTCCAAATCTCTCCCCCTCCATTTCCCTCCACCCTCATTTGCTATCCAAACAAAGGATTTTAAATCCCTACCATCCCTCCCTTTTTTTTCTCTCCAAATCACTCAATCCAAACACAACTTAAATGTAAAACATACAATTACGTCTTATTATATCCAGCATCCCGAATCAAAATAGCAATCGGTAATGTTATAGTTAAAACATTTTTTACTATCAAAACTATATATTAATGATTTAATTCGTTTTTATGCAGAATATATTTGGAGACACATACGACTGTGTAGATTTTTATATGCAGCCAGCATTTGACCATCCGTTGCTCAGAAATCATACATTCCACCACGAGGTTTGTGAAATTTTGAGTTGTTAATTGGTCTTTTAATTAAAAACACAAATTCTTACTTGTGACGGGAGGTATAAGAGACGGATACCGTTTCCCCTCACAAAAAACCCATTTAGGGTGAGTGGAGAAGCACATGGGGTCCCTCCTTGTCCATCATTTGTCCCCTCTACCTATTTCCTCTTACAAACTACCCGTCACAAGATCCGAACCGTCACAAGCAAGACTAATTGAATTAAAAAACAACTTGAGACAAAATAAAACAAGTTGTTAATAGTCAAGTACTCAAGTATCTCCCACTGCATACATTGATAAGACAGACCTAGAAAATTACAAATAACTTATCTTTATCTGCCCATGTAAATAATATTTAACCGTCACAAGCATGTAACAGATTTGTTCGTTACAGATAAAAATTTGTGAATTTATATTCAGAATCTATTAGGGCCGAGTTAGGTCATTCTGTTGTTAGACATTTACTTGGGCTTTGACCCATCTTCGTATTGTATTTATATCATCTATGCTAATGAGAATCGACAACACAATTAACCAACCTACACTAATTGTTCAACATGGTATCAGAGCCAAAGGTTTAGTCCTATGTTATGAGACGAAGACGGGTCCGAAAAATCGACGACGTTCCCGTCCTACGAAAGGCGAAACTAGGCCACTATTTAGCGGGTCCAAAAAGTGACGACATTCCTGTCGACCGATCAAAAAGGAAACCTTACATGTGAGGGAGTGTGTGATAAATCACATGTAGGTTTTCACATTAGAGAAATAGAGAGAACTGGTCTAATTTATAAATCAAGGAGCTACTCCACCCATTGTACTATAAAGCGGACGCTCTCTCCTTCTTGAGAGAGCGGCTCATGCCCATTTACGAATCCAACAGAATCTTAAGAACTTTTATTTTTTGGTTCATAAAAAAAATAATTAGTATTACAAAAACTTTCAAATCTATGTTCTATTTTGGTAAGTATAGTTTTTTTTATTCATTATCTTCCCTTTGAAAAATTACTCTTGAACTCAATCTTATTAACAAGATGAACAAAAAACTAAAACAAGGTAATAAGTTAGCATATAATTCCTACTTCATCATAAGATGTCAAGATCGGAGACACTTAGAGTTGGACACATCTGCAGGTTGTCCCGACTAGCCCAATCAGGTGCTAACTTTCATGGCCCATTGGGGCCCCTAGCCCGCACTAACCGGTGGCCCTATTTGGGACGGACCCGAGCACCCTCCTACCCAGCCCGCCTGACCCGCCCCCCTTTTCCCCTTTTTTGCCCAAACAGGCTGGTCCAAGGCCGTCATTGTACTCCTAGCCTAACCCGCTCCTAGTCGTGGTGTGGCCGTGTGGGGCTGTGGGCTCGAGCTCCCTCCCCACCAACCCGGCCCGGCCCGCATTAAGCTGCATCAAAGAGTAAACAATAGTGAAAAGCTATTATTAATTCCACTAATTTTCACGGACAATAAAGTTAATTTCGTATATCATAATTTTAAAATTATCCCATGTATTTTTTGCACAACATTAACACTAGGGGTAACCGTGTAAGAAAGAACCTTAAATATTTTTTTTTTTAATTACACATGTTTTAGATGGGGCCACTCTCTGCACCGACGAATGACGTGTTAGCATCTTGTGATAACAAAGCAATCCAATATATGAAGTTAAAGGATGGAGGTTGTCCAACAGGGACTGTTCCTATAAGAAAAACTAGTAAGAATGAGTTCAAGAATATCAAAAGATTCACAGCAGATTACGGTAAAGATAACACTCGAGGTCGTGGACAAACCCCTGGAACTCATGTAAGCTTCTAATTTAATCAAACAAAATTATATATAAAATATTTTCTGCATTTCAATCTTTTATTTACATTTCAATAAAATACTACATAAAAAAATATTAAAGGTAACTAAATGATGGGGAGAATAATAGTCGTTTATAAACTACTTTAATACTTTATATGATTATAAAAGCTTTCTACTCTAACATTTCTCACAAGAGTCACAACCATTATTTTACATTTGTTTTATTTAAATCGATTGTGAGAATCGTCTTAATCTAGAACGGTCTTGTAACCACTTAACCAATAATATTTTATTATTCTAATATTCGAATTGTTGTTCTAGGTTGCAATTCTCCGGACAAATTCTGATCCACGAACAACAAAGTATTATGGTGTAGGTGGAGAACTCAATGTGTATAATCTTTCAATACATCCATCTGAATATTCATCAGGAGAATTTATTATTCAAAATGGTGAAGATAAAATTAAAGTTGGATGGACCGTAAGTGTTTATTTCATGATAAATTATCCGTTTTTTTAAGGTTCTAAAATCTTTTTTATTCGACAAATTTGACTCAAAAAGACAAATTGACGACAATAGGCGTCGTTTGGTTACCCACTAAATAACGTAGGAACTTAAATTCATGTGAATTGCAAAATGAACATATTGTTTGGTTACCCCAATTCACATGAATCGGACTTCCTCCATGGCAACCAAATAATATTTGCTGATTCACATGAATTCTAAAATCATGTATTTTATGACTTCCTAGACAATACAAATTCCTACATGCAATCAAACGAACCCTAAGAATTATGTAAAGTTGGTGGAGTAAACATTTGTTTCGATTTGTTTTTATGATTGTAGATTAATCCAACACTGAATAAAGATAATCGCGCACATCTTTTCCAGTATTTAGATGTAAGATTACGAATCTCTCTCTCTTTTTATTTTACATTCATTCTAATCATTATCTTAGCTGTCGTTTGGTTCGATAGGGAATTAAAATTCGAGAACTTTACATAAATCACATGAATTGGACAATTACAATTCGAGAACTTTACAAACCACATGAATTGGACAATTTCCAAATCATGTAATAAATTGCCTAAAACTTGTTTGGTTGACACCTGAAAGTTGAATACATATGCGGAACTTGCTCAAAACTGTGGAATTTTTATCATGATGAGCTAACAATTTTCGAGAAAATAAAGTACACTTTATTGATATGATTAATAAATCTTTTTAAAACTAATAATGGAGTATTCATTGAATGAGTCCAGGCACCAACATTAGCGATTATAAAAAGGTTAACGCAAATTAAAACGTTCCTAAACAAGACTTATTATGGAGTAGTTTTTACTCAATAAAAAAACTTTATTACAGTTAGCTGACACAATTTTTTGTTGAACTGATGAATAATGAAGGCCGGTAAATCGCATTGTTTCAATGCTTTATGTGCCGGATTTGTGCATACAAGTAAAGTCATACCAGTTGATGCTACCCTGCGTGGTGCATCAGTAAGAGGAGGAGTTCAACGTTTTCTAAGAATACTTGTATTTCAGGTATGACGTACGAATACGAGAATCCCAGTTAATTCATACTCGTTTTAAGTGAGATATTATTATAAGTCAATCTTTACGAGTAGTTTTTGTCCAAATCGATTAGGATATGAGTCTTTATGAATCTCATCATTTTTTGTTGAATTATACTAAAAGCTTGGAGAAGTACCAATGTTTACAGAAGTTGGATTGATTTCGGGTCAAGTTGGTTCGTTTTAAGTATCGAGTCCTAATTAAGTTGCTAACGACGAGTGTAAATTAATTTTCTCAATGAGGAAGAGTAGTTTTGTCAAATCTAGTTGAAATAGAAACAAAATTTTTGCAGCTTCATCACCTAGAAAAAAAGAATTTTGGGCTTGTTTAAATAGGGTTGAAATGCAAATTTATTAAGAAATAAGGCTAATTTCAAATTATTCCGTAGGTAATTACAAAAAATGAGTCCACATTGCCACATTTCGGTTTTTTATTTGGTTAAAATGAGCCTCCTTTTCATAATAAAGTTTCCATTTCAATCCCATTTAAGCAATAAATAAATAAATGCAAAAATCGTATTTCAATCCTAACACGCATACTGTATATTGTAATGATGATCCAAGGACGTAAAAACAGGGCATTGGTGGCTTCAACTGTGTGGAATAAACGTTGGATTTTGGCCGAAGCAAATATTCACTACAATGTCAACTTCAGCAAGTTATATTGCAGTTGGTGGCGAAGTATACGGCCCTCCTGATCGTCCTCTTCCTCCCATGGGAAACGGCTTTTATCCTGTCGACGATCATGATAAAAGTTCGTATTGCACTCATTTAGTGGTTATCGACGAGAATCAGAGACATGTAAATCCTGAATATACGGAGACATATAGTGACAATTCAAATTATGGTATTTATGATGAGGGAATATTGGAAAATTATGGGCGAGTGATCTATTACGGTGGTACAACTTTATGGAAATAACATGCTGTAAATCTGTAATTGAGACCTAATAATAATGGCAATTAGTCAATTACCTTTGACAACGCAACATACTCCGTACTAGTATATTTTCGAGAGTTGCTCTCCTCTTTCCTTTTTCACTCGCGACCGATTAAACAAATACTTCATCATATTAACTCATTTCTTCCCCTTTTATTTTGCACAAAAAATAAGAAAATAATTTTTGACCACACAAAACATTCTACCCCACATGTAATTGAATTTGTACCACACAACGCTTTCCAAAAAAGGAAAGAGGGAATAAAATCTGACTACCACAAATAAAGAAATAAGTGAATAGGAGGGAGTATATAATAGGTTGCTTTAGAACTCTAGGAGTCAAGTTAATCAAGCAAAATATATGATATTTTAATCGGTTGTGAGAAGATACCCTATTTGGTAAACACTAGATTGAGCAAAAATTAGCATATTTAAGGTTTTTAGCATGTTTGACCAGTCAATATGCTATTTGGACTGTTTGGTAAACAGCATATTGAAATAGTAGATTGAGGTCGAATCTACTATTTTACAATATGCTGCTCACCCAACATATTCAATCAGTAGATTGGAAAAAAAAATGGTTATTTAACAAAAATACTCCGAACTATTGATTACCTTCTCAAAATACTCCAAATTTTAATTTAACTCACAATACACCGAACTATTGACATCATTGTCTTAGATTAGACTCGGTAACCAGCTACCTGTCTAACAAGTCACCTCCCCTCATTCCCTCACAAACACACCCATGAATCACCATAATCTTATCGTCACCATTACCAACACCACAACCGCCCCCATCTGCCCTTGACCACCTGCGCTAACTCACGAACCGCAAGACCATTGTAACGACACCACCCCGCAACGTCCCAGATCCTACAATATCATTTACCCCCAAATTGATTTGGGAATTTAGGGTTCTAAAAAAATTAGCTCGATTGTTGATGGAAGGACACAACGACGACCAAACCGACAACGAAATCAGGGCCATCAGCAGACGTAACTCCAGTGACGATGCCGACGGCGAGGAATGAAGAGAGTGGTAGTGGAGAATTAGAGGATTTAAGGTAATTGTCCCTCCATGTTGGTCGACTACCAGTACTCCTCAACCTTCACCTGTGAATTGAATTAACAACTTTTGCAAGACATTTCTCTTTCTTCAAGAAGCAATGTCTGGTAGTCACTAATTCCATTATCAAAATTAAGACATTTCACCTTCTCCTTCACAAAAATCAAACCAGATTATAATGGGTCCAGTTGACAAATTATCATAATGGTCTATGTTTAACCTAATGTCATGTTTAATTAGGATTATTTTTGGGAGTGATGAACATGATGTTGGTGTTTTGGTTTTGTCGGAGGAAGGTGACGGCTGATTTATGGCAGGTAGATGGAGAAGAATGTAGTGGTGGTGGTTGGGAAGTGATGTAGGGGGTGGTTATGAGACCCACTTGCTTTTTAACCTGATTTTATAGGTTAAAAATAACCCGAGTATAATATGAGAAGAGGAGGTCAATAGTACGGTTTATTGTGAGTTAAATTGAAATTCAGAGTATTTTGAGAAGGTGGTCAATAGTTAAATAATCCTTTTATTTACTCTTAGCTCAGGTCATGGCACCATGGGCCCAGACGTAGTCCTTTGCACTTGTTCCTCAATAACATCATTGGCAAATGATCACATCTTCTCTTCTTGGTCTTTCTTCCAACATCAAAGACATACAAATAACCGGAATGGGAGTGAAGGAGTATTATGTCTCGACGACAGCCTACTCCTTCACAATAATCATTTTTGTAGTAGTATGATTCCTATCCTAGGTTTGTAAAGAAGACTATTTCTCCTCATTATAAATGCCACAAGACTTTTTATTGATTTCACACATAATTTCATATACAGAGTTTTATGTTTGCAATCCTTATAAACAAATTGAATTCTGTTAGAGATAGATGTCTTGAGTTTGTGGTTCAGAGGAAGATACTATTGTGGGTAATATGTAGCAAGTTTAAATCAAAGATATATCATGTTTTATGGTCGTGCTTAGTTGCTTACCTCAACATATTAGTTGACAACTTGACATATTTTGAAAGAAACTTAACAATTTATTGATCCTAATTACCAAACAGTTTAACATATGGACTAATTAAAATATGTTGGTCAAACATTTTAATAGAATTAACTTAGCACCCGTGCAAAATTGCACGGGATATATAGTAACCTTTTTTTTTTTTTTTTTTTTTAATATTAAGCCTAGTGTTTAAATTAAGTATGCCATTTAGGTGGTTCATCTCATAAATATAGTTCAATATTTTTTTAAAATTTACTCTATGAAATTCAATAGACCTTCATCGTGGTTGGGAATGTATATTATTTAAATTTTAGGGTATTCGCTAGCTAGAACAAAAAAAGTTAAAAAAAGGTCATCGCACATAGTGAGTTATCTCAAAAGCTCACCAATATCACGTCCATTTATATTTTTATTACTTATGAAATGAAATATAATGTACTCATATATCTTATGTGTATGATTAAATGGTTATTTTTATTAAAATCGTTCAAATATTTATGTAAATTTAGAGGTGGTGTGATAATAGGCCACGGTACAAATACCTCTCCCTCGTAATATCTGGTCGTGCCTCATTTGACTAAAACAAATACTTATATAAGATAGCAAAACACCGTGTTTGAGAAGGTGTGAAGAAGAATACGTCGATTATAATAAGGAAAAAACTGTAATGTTTAAATGATGCTAGATAGAGTCATAGAACCACTCTAGAATTTAACACAAATAGTAGAAAAAATAATAGACATTTCCCAACCTAGTGCTAGAGCCAGTACTCGTATATTTCCCAACCCACTCTACATTTCCTAACCTACTGACGCTACTCGTATATTTCCCAACGTACGTCTTTAGTATCCTTCTTCCCTTTTACCTCCATGACATTTCATTAATCCCATTTAACTTGGTGTACGGATTACGATCAAGAAATTATCACTTATCATTTTTCAATAAGAATTTTTTTTAATTTGGCTACTAAAGTCAAAATTGACTTGATTGTAAATTAAAATAAAAATTATAACATAAGACGGCCTCACACCGTAAGACGGTTCCTTAATACAATAGACTACTCCATCCGTTCCGGTCATTTGTTGTTCTTTTCCTTTTTTAGGTGTCTCATTCATTTGTTGTCCTTTTTATATTAGGCATGCTTCTAATGGGTTATTTGATCATCCAATTTCATTGTTACCCACTTGTTATCTAATAACACTACTCTCAAATGTACCCCTCCCATTTTCTTAATTTTTATGCCAAAAGCAAAGGACAACAAATGACCGGGATAGAGGGAGTACTTTTTTTTATAAACATGGACTGTCTCATAGGGTTAATGTCTCATATAATAATAATTGCTAAAATCGAAAACCCTGGGTTATTGAATAAATGGTGTATTCTTTTTATCATAAAATTCAAGTGTTACCATTAACAAATACCCTACAGACATCAAATACTACTCCTTGACTTTGAATATAAATCTTACAATGGAGTATGAGTGCGTTATTCTCTTAGATAAGATCTCAACTTTGTTAAGATATAAAGTAGGAAGTTTCTTATACATAATAATCTTAAAGATTCATTGAGCTCATATATATTTGGCTAATATTACAAATGTTCATTGTTCCATATATGTCAGGAGTATAAAATGGAAATGGGTTAAAATGTTTCCTTAATAGCAGGTTTGTTTGGCGGGGAAAACTTATTTGAGGGTTATTGTGCATTAGCCACGTGTCATGATTAATGGGTAGTGGTTCTTCTATTATATAATTATTATAGAAGATAGAAGATAGATCCGTTATTTATAACCTGCTTTTGCAATCTACTTATTCTGAAAGCAATCTGCTGATTAAAATTAGACAAGCTTTAATTCCAAAAAATTCTGATC